>JARHVA010006869.1:0-315000 GCA_037957365.1 Torreya grandis
AAACAACCCCCTACAAAACTTTTCTGTTTCATCTTTCATCCCTCTAAGCCCATTTTTGAGACAGGGTTTTCTCATTCTCATACTTGCTCAACTGACATGATTTGGAGTTCATGACATCTTTTCATTACATTTTCCCCAAAATGTGAAAGTTGTTACGGTCTCAATGTGAATAGGAGACCAAAATTTTGGCTTTTTTAGAGTTAGTGTTTTTCTTCTATTCTCATGCATGGGTGGCAATTTTTGTCATCAGTGCATTTTCCCTTTCCACATGTGGGAGTAGCAATTTTTTCCGCCTCTGCATTTGGAACATGCATCTAGACCCTGTATCTGGAACATGCATCTGGAAGATGCAGGAGTGGCAATTTTTGCCACCCCTACATCTGAAAGATGTAGGAGCGACAATTTTTGCCGCCCTTACATCTGGAAGATGTAGGGGCGGCAATTTTTTCCATCCCTACATCTGGAAGATGCAGGGGTGGCAATTTTTGCCGCCCCTACATCTGGAAGATGTAGGAGCAGCAATTTTTGTTGCCCCTACATCTGGAACTCACATTTCTCCAAATCTATAGAAATCTTCATTCTTTTCATCTTTCGTACCTGCTCCCCTTTTCTTCTACTTTCTGACCTGCTCACGTCTCATCCCTTTTAAGTGCATTTCCTTGATCGTAACCATCATATGTGTAGTTCTCCCAGCTTGCTACTTTCTTCCCCTGATTGCATTATCATGATTCCTGCTGCAATTTTTGTGAAGGATCCCTCTTCATTGACGTCTTTTCAGCAAAAGTTCTTCTAGATCACTGAAGTTTCTCTGAAGAAGTCAAAGACCATGAAGAAGACTGAAAATAAAGATTGAAGCTGTTCTTTTGTGCTTTATTCAAAATGCACTTTGTAATTATTTTGGGACATTTTCACATGCAATTTTGTAATGTGTAATTACATGTAAATATTTTGGAAAAATATCTAAAAGTCAAAGATGAGTCATCTTTGACCAAGATATTTTATATATTTTATTATTTTCTATTTTTGAGGATTTTCTCCCTATATATAGTGGAGACCTCATTTGTAATTGATCTTGGAAAAATTAATAGCAAACACTCTACTGAAATTGAAGCAACTTTTGAGACTTTGTGCTCAAATTTGTAAATCATATTTTGTTGAATGAATGGGAAGCAGGTTATTTCAGACTTTGTGTTGAGATTTTCTGTGTTATTTAGGAAATAGTTCTTACATGCTTTTTCCTGATAATATCTTGTTTATCTAATTTAATAAGCAAAGTGGGTGTGTTAGTATTATCTGAGGGCATTTTTGGAAGATAGAAGATAGACTTTATGCTACTTTTATCTTTGAAATTTAGTTATCTTTTGTAGTTTTAGGTGAAGACTTTGTGCTTCACTTCACTCTACGATTGTACTTATTCCGAATCGGTGAAGGAGACTATGGAATACTTTGTGCTTACATGAGTGTTCTTGAGAACTTCATCACTTCAGGTGATTTTTTGCTCCACGTTTGATACCATTCCTGAAAGAAGAGTAATGTTGTTGGCTGCAGACTAGGATTTCCCCATTTTGTTCTTTATACATTACTTCTAAAAAAATAGAAGTAGATGTTGTGATACCACCCCATGTGTTATTTTTTGCTTAATTGTATACATATATCCAGCATATAAATACTTAATAGGGAACCTCCCCTTGATGAGAGGAGAGATTTACCTCATCTAGATTGGTAAACCCACACTCCTCGTGGTGTAAATCTCCCTGTGTTGTGGCTGATATACCCATTTTGTCATCCATTAGTTGATGACAAAATATTCACCCAACAATGTGAAAATGAATTAGAGTGTTTAAATGGTCCAAAATGATAATTTTCTTGGTCAAAAACTTGACATGAAGTGAATTAGAAGACAATGATTGCATTTCCCCATTCAGGGATACATGAGTAAAAATCATTCCATGCACATGACATGTGTGGATGAATTAGAGCATTTCATGGTTTTGGTCTAGATTGTGTGTTATAGAATGTCATTTATATTTGAAATTTTAGCACTATAGTGATAAGAATTAGATGTCTATAGTATTAAATGACAAATTTTAACTGGCCTTGGTATAATGAAGGTAACCTATAATTTATAACTTGAGGTCCCTTGTTTTGAATTTAACACATGATGAAACCCAATATATTTCCTAACCCTATAAAGTCCTAATAAATAACTATAAAAAAATAAAATTACTAGTAACATGTGCCATAGCTTTCTTGTAAGCTTCAAGATGTAAGTATAGATCTCCACATCCATCAAACTTTGGTAAATATAGTATCTATAGTTTTGATGGTAATGGTGAATTTAAAATCCTATGTGGGATGGGATTATTATGGATGGAATTGGAATCCACCCATGATTGGTATGTATTATTTTCCAATGCAAGATGGTGTAATTGTTGTTGTAAAAGTACCCATAACATATAACAAGGAGATTACCTCTTCTGAAGGTATATTATAATCATCAAGGGGTTCAATTTTACTTTTGAATTTTTTATTTATCTTAGACTTTGGTATATTGCATTGGGAATATTTTTTAGGGTGGGTTGGTTTGATCTCTTTAACTTTTGGAGGTGTGATAGCTAAGACCTAGTTATAGGGAAATGAGTTATCACCCTCATTTGGGTTAGTTGATAAACTGGTTCTACTTTAGTAAGGGGGGTTGAGGGAGATTCACTTATTTTATTAATTTGTAAAGAAGTATCACGTGATAATTGAATAAAATGTACTTTATTCTCAAGTAAATGTAAATTATGAACACAAGAATAAGTGTGTGTATGTGCGTGTGTGTGTTTTTACATGTGACCTAGTATTTGTTTAAACAAGAGAAATAGGTAAAGTAGGAGGAGATAAGGTGTATATTCTATGTCCTCTTCATCATAATCTCAAGAATTATCATTATCCGAAGGTTCATCAAAATCAGAGTTTAGTTCACTTTTAGAAGTAAGAGTCAACGAAGTATCATCCACATTCTCATAGAGAGAGAGAGAGAGAGAGAGAGAGAGAGAGAGAGAGAGAGAGAGAGAGAGAGAGAGAGAGAGAGAGAGAGAGAGAGAGAGAGAGAGAGAGAGAGAGAGAGAGAGAGAGAGAGAGAGAGAGAGAGAGAGAGTGAGAGAGAGAGAGAGAGAGAGAGAGAGAGAGAGAGAGAGAGAGAGAGAGAGAGAGAGAGAGAGAGAGAGAGAGAGAGAGAGAGAGAGAGAGAGAGATTATGTAATGTGTCATCATGTGTGGGTGTAATGAAATGAAGTTTTCCACTATGTGTGGAATGCATGAATGATTATCATTTTCAATCTTGGAGACAAGTGTATAATAAGTATTAATCATGATGTATTTTTTCATATTCTTACATATAGGACAAGAGTTAGAGACATTTGCATTATAAATATGTTGTAAATAATCATTGCATTGATCTTGGAACATAAAACAAGGTGATAAAATAATTTCATTTACCTTAGTTTTTTCATTACTAAAAGGTGTATATCATTGGTAAATGATTTTTAAAATTTAACTAAGAAGGGTAAATAAGATACATTGTTCTTATCTACTTTACTTAAATCAAACAAAAGTGGAGTTTGTATATTGCAATTATATTTATTTAATTTGAGTAATGAGGTAGAAAAAATAGTTTAAAAACTAGGATCACATTGAAACAAAGCACTAACAACAAGAGGTATAACGTAATCTAACATAAGTATATACAAAACTAAGAATTTTTTAACCAAGCATGTAATATAAAGTAAGATTGTAAGTGAAACCATAATTTATAGTATTTGGATGTATAGGGACTTAGTATGTGGATTTAGGGTTTGAATGAGGGTTGTTTTTAAAAAATTAAATTACATTAAATTAATGAAACCCTAATATAGGATTAATTTGAATAAGATAGGATATAGCCAAAAATCAATAAAAAAATATAAATTTTTAAACCCTAATTTAGTGAAATTTTTTTGGAAGAAAGTAAACCCTAGAAAAACTAGGGTTTTAAGTAATATTGAAAGTAATTTGGGTTCACAAAATTCTTTAAACCTTTTAAGACTTAACTAGTGTAAATCTTATGTTGTTAAAGGTTTGAGTATGACAATAATCTAGAATGAAAACTAGAAATAACTAATTTAATTAACCTTTCCCAAAATAGGTAGGTGAGAAGAGAAAGAGTATTTATCTAGAAATAAATAGGTCCTATGGATCAAGGAAATAAAATAGGTTGGATAAATAGTCAGACACCTTCTATTTTATGACTATGGTTGAAATCTGATCTTGGACAGTAGCGCCAATATAAGGATAGTATTACCATGTGGTGATAGTGTCTAATTATGGTGCAAGTGTCCCTCTTGTAAGAATCATATAAAACTTTCAAGGTGTTGGAGAGTTATAAATGATGTCATGGTGATGTCATGGAGGTGACTTAGTGAGTTTATGAATTACCTTGATAGTCTAAGTGATAATGACAAAGTGTGCAATGTGCTTGTCTTATTATGCTTGAAAGAGGTTTAGTTGATGTTCAATTTTAGAATGGTTAGATATGTTCATGGATAAGTATGGTGATTTGAGCATGTGAAATAGGTCCTATAATATTTTTTTATTATTTGAGTGCTTGTGTGCATGAGTGTATTTCATTTGGTTGATCATTGTTTTCATCTAGACATTTTGGGTATAATGGCAGAAAATCTAAGTAGGTAGTTTGTTGATGTTACCATTGCCACATATGGATGAGTTAGGGGGAGTTGGTAATATGGTTGTGATAAAATTAGTACCTAGTATATATGTAATAAATATTAGGTCATGAAACTAATTACAAAAAAAGATATTCAAGTGTAAAGTTGGGCTCATAGGCAGTTTGACAGTGTTTTCCCATAGCCAAATTTTTATGAGGTAAGAAAGAGCTAAGTAATAAATTTGATGATATAATATCTCACATGTGTAGATGTTTTAGGAGAAGTTTATCATATGATTTTGTTGATTTTTATTCCTAGTTGATATGTGATAAATTTAAAGTCATGCAATGAAGCACATCAAAAGATATGCATGTTCAAAATTATCCTCCCAAATAGTTGTTAACATAGTTGGCTCTGTGGAAAATAAATAAAAGTGAGTATATTAACGGAATTATATCTCACATGCATGAGGTTTTATGATCATATTGATATATGGCTGGAATATACTATGTGAGGAGACCATATGGTCCAAATTTTATATCATTTATCTAAGCACAACAAAAGTTATTAAGGTGAAAAGTTAGCCTTCTAGGTAGATAACAATGGTCCCCATACTATTTTACATGATGTTAAAGACTAGGACCAAATTGAGATATAATGGCTCATGAGAATATGTATATATATATATATATATATATATATATATATATATATATATATATATATATATATATATATATATATGTTGCATGTTGATTTGAATGATTCAGAGTATTCATTGGATAATGAAGTTAAAGATCAAGCTCCTTATAAAAGGATCAATAGAGCATGTTTAATCTAAGGTGTTAGTAAGCAGTGAGATTAAGACAACACTAGATGTTTAAAATTGAGAAAATTTAAAGGATAAGGATGTAAAAATGAGTGGGATTTCATAAATATTTATAAAATGGTGAGTGTTATAAGATAAATACTAAGCTAATCTGGCAGAAATCAATGGTGTGTATCTAGTCAAGATTGTAAGATTGCATGAGACGAGGTCAATTGTTCAAAGTTTAATGTTTGAGAAGTGGAACACTATGTGTTAAATTTTTAATAATAGTGATAGGATATATCTAATATAAACAATGAGGGAATTATATGTGTTTTAAGTGACCAATATTTAACTGTGACCGTTTGGATTTAAATATTCAAATTTGTGAAGGAAAAACTAGTGCTCAATTTTTGTGCTATATATTTTGACCTATGCAGATTTTGCTCATGGTGTAAAATTGTAGAGGAATACAAGATGAATTTTTAAATATAAATTTTAAGGTTTTAAATTATGTAAATTCAAAGTTATTAAGGTTCACAATTGACTATGTGTTTCATGTTCATCTATTAAGAACCCAAGAAGGATGTTTGAGCTTGTGTTGATGTTGTTTCGATGTCTCATGATGATTTAGATATTTAGGAGTGTTTTAAACTCCATGAGGATGTTATATGTCCATTATTAATGTTTTATAAATCACATATAAAATGAAAAAAGTTTTATAAATTGACTGTGTGTTCTCTCATAATGACTATGTGTATAGAGAAGTGTTTGAGCTAATTGGGGGTTAATATAAGAGTGGTATGATGGATGTTGGAAATTAAAGGAGAGATATGTGTTAAGAGTAGATAATAAGATGGGTGAGTGAATCATTATATAATAATTTATATTTAATTCCAAAACCCATTCATCATTTACTAATCTGATCTAGCAACATGAACATGAAAGCTTAAACATCAAAAGCATGAACAAGAGCATACATCATGTGAACACATCATTTATGTGGAAAAAAATCTAGGGGAGAAAGCCAACTCTCAATGATAAAAACCAATGAAATATATTCATATAAGGATAATGCAAAAATGAGACTTTAGACCAGCTCCAACTAATCAAGGAACATCCACCCCTCAATTTAGTCTAGCTCTAACTAGACCTTTAACAATCTCCAATTAGCAAGGAGGATACAACCCCCTAGGTGATTAAGAACCCACTAAACCACCTTTTATTTGATGTTAAAAAATAATCTAATAACTTATACACCTAATGATGACCTTCTCTTTTTATAACACTTGAAAGACTACTTCTCTTCTCAAGGCAGACACACTTACCTCATTCGCTCAACCAAGACACCCTTTAGACTGTTAGGTCTAATGACTTGTTATCTCATGAACATGATTAGTAAAAAATGAATAATCCTATTCAAAATTTTATGGTCCTCAATGACCCATATTTTCCCTTGAATTAGCTCTTACCTTTAGTTTAATATACTCTACTCTTACACCTACACAAATAGGCTAATTTGACCTTGTATATATATATATATATATCACTCCATCATCTAACCCATCTTGGTTGGATACGATACTTCAATTAATTGTATTAACCTTATAAAATTATCCTCATACATGTCATAAAGCCAAATAAAACACTCCATAGGTTTCCGTACTTAAAAACAAGCTCAATCCTTGTTTAGATCTCAATTAGGCCTAATGTATTAGCCCTTATAGGTCATTCACCACATATGACCATCTCAATGAATAATATCCATAAGAAATGCATAAAAAACATAAAAAATACCCCAAATATATAATTTATTACTCCCACATGGGTCTAAAGAATTTATAACTCTAATTCATACCTTGAACCAAGACTTTTAGACTACTTGCTAATAGGTCTAGAAACCCAAAAAACATAGTCATATAGAACAAAAGCATATAGAAGATTTTATCAAAAAAATACATAAGAAAACACATGTATAGGTCCTAAATGACTTAAATAAACACCTCAAAATAAATTTTTCACCTTCATATAGCTCACACAGGTCCAAACCAACTCAAACAAACTGATTACTCAAATTGGTTATGCACACCAAAAACTTAGTCAAAGATCTTTGACTGCTCCAACAAAAATAAAGACAAAACATGAATACCAAGGCCATGTAATAAAGATATGGGACTCATATAATACAAAAAATCTCTCAACCACCTCAAAATATGCTCATAATAGCTTAAACTAGCCTCTCTAAATAGGCCACTTCAGACTGCTTATAAGCTCCAAAAACTAGTCATGGTGAACATGACATATAACACTTGTGCAGACACTTCCTTGATATTAAAATGAATTCATGTGATCTTCAAAAAACCTTATAAAATTTAAAATCACAAAATTCATATGATTCAATGGCCACTTTTCTAATTCAAACCATTCTCACTATCATGTGTTCCAATATCTTGTCTTACATAGACTAGTCATTTTGTGAGATCCTTCTAGCTATTTTATAAGCAACATTAACATTTACACATAAGTGAACTGGGAGGGATAGGTCTTTAAATTAGACCCAAAACCATTTTTTCTATCCTTAAACACTTGAAATCAATGCTTAAATAGGTTTTCACTGTGACTGGCTTTTGTTCACTATTTTCTCCATTTCCACTCTAGCGACTAGTCAATTTAATTGAGTTAGATAGTTGACATAGTGAATATTTATTGGAAAAAAAACTCTATGTAAATCAATAAAAAATATTTAGCTTCATAGTCGAATGAATCTCATGTGTTGACTCAGTCAACCCTACTTGTAGTACTAATTTTTTTTTAAAATAAGCATATTTTTGTACCTTTTATTCACTACCCTAACACACCACTACCACCTAGAGATTACTAGAGGAGTCTTATATACATTCCAATATTCAAACTTATTCAAACAATCCATTATATGTCCTTTATAGTAATATATTTCCAATCACTACAACATGAGGGTTTATAAAGGGGTTTTAACCTGTTTACATTCTTAACGAATGTTCATAAAGCTCTACCCCTTAACTCCTAAACCAATTATTGAAAAAAATTCTTAAGGACCTTATCAAACTATTCCAAATAGATTAGCTTTCGATGTAAACCATACATGTTCCAAAAATCATGAAAAACTTCTTCTCATACTCCTTACACTCATTTTTAACACCCTTTGAAGAGTCTAAACCAAACTTTTGACTTTTTAGCTCAATATCTAACCTCAAACCTTATCAACATGCTTGAAAAAACTTTTGTAACCATATATCATGCAAAAAAAAAATTCACCAACCTAAAAACACCCTTTGACCCTTCACAAAGCCTCATAAGCCCATCTAGGCCAACTAGGCCAATGGCCAAACTATCTTACAGACTACTAGCCACCTCCTGTAAACCATAAACCTAAATTTTTATCACCATATACATGTCTAACATGAATATTTAAAGCATAATGATCTCCTTATCATGATATATCTATCAAAGTACTTAAAACCCCATAGGCAACCACACATGATCAAGCCCACAAGGCATAAGATGACTTACACTCCACCTAAAGACCACCAAGAAGGACTACAATTTATCTATAAACCATGTGGACATACCATGTAATCTCTCTCCATGCTCCATGCCATCCACTCATGCTTCCATAGAACCAATTACTCCTACAAGCAACCAAGACTGACCTATGCACTAAGATTATGCATGTTAACCAAGAGCACTCTCATGCCACTTTGTCATCACCAATGCCACTTTACATCAATTAAAACACATCATTTCCACCAATCTCACAAAAATCTCCCCCTTTGTCATTGATGAAAACACCTCCTTTACTCTCTCTCCCTTTGCTAAAATCATAAAGTGGACTTATCTACCAAACAATCTCTTTTATCTTTAACCAAGAAAATTAAGAACACAACCAAGAGCACATACATTTCTCTCTCATCCTCTAAAACTTAGAGCATACCAACTATTAGCAATAGATCACAAATCAGCCATAGTGCTCCCCCTTAAATCAAGCTCCCTTCAGAACCAACTTAGGTCATAGCTCCAAAAGACCTATAAGATCCTTAGACCTGACCACTAGGGAAGAATAATAGCTCCCCTTTAGACCACTACCCTTGAGAAACAAATAAATTAGCTCCCTCTTTACTAAACACTAAATGCAAACCTATAAGTCTCCAAGAGACCTGGACAACACTGAAGCACACTTCTTTTGTATATCTTTGGACCTATCACCAATTTCTTAGTAACACATCTCCCCCTAGGACCCAAATCCACATTGAAGGATCCAAATTAGTATATACAATCCATGCATATCTATAGGACATACAATAATATCTACCATTACTTTAAACAACAACAAGAGTACCATAACACTATGCAAGCTCACATACCTTTACTCTCAAGGAACCCTAAAGACCACAAAAGGAACTTAAACTATATAAAAATACCTAAATCATGATTTGAATATACCAACCTACTCATATAGAACTAATAAAGCTAACCTTATTTGGAAAGATATCATAAAATTGCTCAATTTCTCCACTAGGCCTACTTAGACCCCTTGTAGGCCTATCTAGTCACTGAAGACCACATAAATATCTATCCTAAGTACTCCAAAAAATTAAACTTCATATTTGAAAACCACTATCATATTCCCTTAGGCATGACAAAAATAATCCTTCAACTCATTCATCTCATCATGCTTCCTTCTTTAGCTTATAAGCTAATTAAGCCTCCTAATGATAATAAACTTAAATAAAATGAATTAAAATTACTTAAAAACCACTTTAAAACTTTTTTTATCTACCCATTTAACCCATTTAGTTTATTTTAAGCTTCTAGTCTCCAACTCCAAAGATAGACCACTTTTTTAATTGTGCCTAAATGTCTAGGCCTTCAAAGTAAACCTTGGTCAAAGGTCAACCTCCAGTCAATGCAGACACCTAAGATGGATACCACACCTAAAGAAAATTAAAACTAACTTCCATTCCAAAATTTCAATCCTTTAGACCTTTGCGAACCATGACTTCCTTTAAGCCACCAAATGCATACTCTTGATAAGAGAAGCTAGTGACCACACAAAATGCTCCTCCTAGCACAAAAGGATTAGAAAACTTGTGAAACCACTTGGATCATGTCTCAAACATTTTTATAGATCTTCTTGAGCATGAAATAATTCATGAAACATTTCCAAACTTCAAGTGACCCTTGTAATCAAGCAATCTATGCATATAGGCCATGACTTACGATAGTCATCTTGACCAAATGGTCAAACACATACCTGAGCACCTCATGGACATCATAAAACCTCATAATATTATTTTAAATGTCAAACCCAAATTGAATAAACTTTATCCAACCTTATATCCTGAAGAAAAAATCAAAAGAGCAAATTGGACACACTCTAGGTAGTCATTACTGCCAAAATTGGTCAACTCTAACTTTTAACCAAAAAATACACATCTGAGCACCATAAAATCTCAAACTAGATATAAATGACTCATTAATATATTTATAATGACCTCAAAAAAACTAATCCACCTTTCTTCTTCAAATAACTACTCAACCAAGGCACCAAAAATTGATCAAAAATGTACTTTAGGACTAGGAGCCCTGAACATACCTTTTGAATAATCATCCTTACTTATTTTCTCTTCATTGACCTATAGGATCAATTAGAACTCCTCAAGTAGGATATAAAATATAATAAAATTAGGAACAAATCCCATATGATCAACCATCTATCCTTTAGATAGCATAATATATTATGGCTAAGAACTCTTTAAAACATTTCATAGAAACACATAGTCATAAATTTCTATGTATACACCTACTATCTATCATACATTTGATAAGCAATATTTCCTTAAAAACACTCAACATAGGATTAAAAAAAAATAAAACTCATGCTACATGACCTTAATGTCATAACCAACCTCTTAGTTCATTGATATCTCCATGAAAGCCCTTCAAATTGACTCAAAGAATCAACCTTATCCTCACAGTTAAGACCTTGTTATAAAAACTTAGAATTCAAATAAGAAACTCAAAAATAATTATCAACCTAAAATTATTAAATATGTTATCATACACCTCTATGACCTTATAAGGTCACCTTAACAACAAAGAAATAGGATATTCACCATAAAACCTTCAAGATCAATTTCAACAATCTCTTTCATTCTCATAAGCAACATTAGTCTTGCAGACTAATCAAACACTTAGATGCTTCACTATACAAGCCAACTTGAGCACCCTAAAACACTCCACCTTGCTATTTTTGTCCTATCACAACTGATGATGGTATTTTTTTATCTCTATCTCTCTCAAATTAGCCTTTATATATAAACAAGCTATCTCTTCAATTAATCAGGTCTACCTTCATCTTCCTTTCTCATAAGGCCTTCAAACAAAAAAAACTATGTCTTCATACTTCTAATCACATCAAGAACATATCAATGACATGTCATGATACTATGATATAATTCATTCTTCTTATAACCCTTAAGAATTTATTCTTTCTTTATCTCAATTACAAACTAGGTCACTATTTGCTCTCTTTCATATGAGCACCTTACATAGTCAATGCATGAGCTTGAGGCATGCATTCATATCCATTATTACCTATTTTACCTACCATTCAATGCAATCTGATGTTTAATATAAATTCCCTTATTCAAAAATATTCATTAGCTCTCATACCATCATTAAGTCTCATTGAGATCTAATACAAATAGGATTATCTTTCAATGTGACTTAAAGGTCCTTTTTTTATATCAACCTAGGTTTGATTTTTTATTTGGATTCAACATAATCCTTCTCCATTTCAATATACCTTCTTTAACAAACCTTCATTCTTGAAGAACCATCTATAATAGTAAACAACTTACCTTGGCTTCAACAAAGAAAAATCCAACTCTTAACACCCATCTTCATCTTAGAGCAACCTTAAAAATTCATCAATATTTAAATCACACCTCAAAAAACATGAAGAATCATGACAACAACAAATATACCATACTAATCATCAAGAAATCTATCAACTCTACCAACAAGCTGACTAGGTAGACACCCTCAACCAAGCTACTCACAAGATCGCCTTCCAAGCTGATTAAACCTCAAGAAGGACCAAATTTGATACAAATTATTGAGATGGGGGAGTGAATAAATATAAAATAATTTACATTCAATTCCAAAACCCATTCATCATTCATTAATTTGATCTAGCAATATGAACATGAAAGCTTAAACATCCAAAGCATGAATAAGAGCATACATCATGTGAACACATCATTTATGTGGGAAACCCTCTAGGGGGATAAAAACCAATCTCAAGCCTATAAACCAATTGAATACAATTTTATAAGGATAATAAAAACATTAGACTTTAGACTAGTGCCAAATGATCAAGGAGCATCCACCCCTCAATTTAGTCCAGCTCTAACTAGACCTTTAGCTAGCTCCAACTAGAAAGGAGGATAAACCACCATAGGTGATTAATAACCCACTCAACCACATTTTA
Source organism: Torreya grandis (assembly GCA_037957365.1). Taxonomy (NCBI): domain Eukaryota; kingdom Viridiplantae; phylum Streptophyta; class Pinopsida; order Cupressales; family Taxaceae; genus Torreya; species Torreya grandis. The sequence continues at coordinate 13,028 of JARHVA010006869.1, forward strand.
TATAATGTCCACCACTACTCTAATGTCTTATACACCTGATGATGACCTTATTTTTCTCTAACACTTTCAAGATTGCTTCTATTCTCAAGGTAGACACACCTACCTCATTCGCTCAACCAAGTCACCCTTTAGACTGTTAGGTCTAATGAATTATTATCTCATGAACATGATCAGTCAAACATGAATGATACTCTTCAAAATTTTATGGTCCTCAATTACCCATATCTACTCCTTGACTGAGCTCTTCCCTTTGCTTTAATACACTCTACTCTCACACCTACACAAATAGGCTAATTTGACCTTATATATATATATATATATATATATATATATATATATATATATATATATATCACTCCATCATCTAACCCATCTTGGTCATCCAAGATACTTCACATATTTGTCTTAACCTTAAAAAAATATCATCATAAATGTCATCAAGCCAACTCAAACATTCCATAGGTCATCCATACTTCAAAACAAGCTCAATCCTCTTTTAGACCTTAATTAGGCTTAATGCATTAGCCCTCATAGGTCATTCACAACATATGACCATATCCATGAATAATATCCCTAACCAATGCTTCAAAAACATAAAAAATACCTCCAATATATCATTTATCAATCCCACATGGGTCTACAACATTTGTAACTCTAATTCATACCTTGAAGCAAGCCTTTTAGACTACTTGCTAATAGGTCTAGAAACCCAAAAAAGACAGTCATATAGAACTAAATAATAAAAAGGATTTTATCATAAAAAAACCTAAAAAAAATAAATGGATAGGTCATAAATGAATTAATAAACAATTCTAAATCAATTTTTCACCTTCACATAGTTCACATAGTTCCAAACCAACTCAAACAAACTAATTACTCAAACTGGTTATGCACACCAAAAACTTAGTCAAAGATCTTTGATTTGTCCAACCAAACTAAAGACAAAAAATTAAGACCAAGGAAATTTAATAAATATATGGGACTCATATAATACCACAAATCTCTCATTCACCTCTAAATCTATGTAGAATAGCTCAAACTAGCCTCTCCAAATAGGCCACTTTAGATTGCTTACAAGCTGCAAAAACTAGACATGATGAACATGACATATAAAACTTATGTAGACACTTCCTTGATCTTAAAATGCATTAATTTGATCCTAAAACAACCTTATAACATTTAAAATCACAAAATTCATATGATTAAATGGCCAATTTGCTACTACAAACCATTCTCACTGTCATGGATTCTAATATCTTGTCTTACATAGACTAGTCATTTTGTGAACTCCTTCTAGATATTTTATAAGCACAATTAACACTTAAAAATAAGTTAAATATGATTTATATGTCTTTAAATAATAACCCAAACCATTTTTTCCATCCCTAAACACCTAAAATCAATCCTTAAATAGGTTCTCACTCTGGCTGGCTTTTGTTCACTATTTACTCCATTTCAACTCTAGTGACTAGTCAACTTAATTGAGTTAGATAATTTAAAAAATGAATATTTATTGAAAAAAAAATGATATGTAATTAAATAACAAGTCTTGACCTTGAATCTCTAATGAATCTCATGTGTTGACTCAGTCAACTCTACTTGTAGCACTAAAAACTTTAGAAACAAACATATTTTTGTACCTTTTGTTCACTGCTCTAACACACCACTACCACCTAGAGATGAATAGAGGAGTATTATATACCTTCCAATATTCAAAATTTGTCAAAAAATCCATTCTAGGTCCTTTCTAGCAATAACTTTCCAATCTCTCCATTATGAGGGCTTTTAACCATTTTACATTCTTAATGAATGTTCATAAAGCTCTACCCCTTAACTCCTAAACCAATGATTATAAAAAATTATTATCAAACTTTCCCGACTACTCCAAATATATTATATTATGATTCAAACATTTCACATGCCAAAAATCATGATAAACTTCCTCTTGGGCTCCTTACACTCATTTCTAGCACCCTTTGAAGCTTCTAAACCAACTTTCTAACTTTATAGCTAAATATCTGACCTTAGACATTATAACCATGATTAAAAAACTTTCCTAACCATATATCATGAAAAAAAAATATTCACCAACCCAAAAACACCCTTTGACCCTTCACAAGGCCTCATAAGCCCATCTAGGCCAACTAGGCCAATGGCCAAACTATCTTACATACCACTAGCCACCTCTTGAAAACCATAAACCTAACCTATTATCACCCAATACATGTATAACATGAATATTCCAAGAATATTTATCTCCTCATCATGATATATCTCTCAAATTACACAAAACCCCATAGGCAACCACACATGGTCAAGCCCATAATGCATAGGATGACTTGCACTCCACCTAAAGACCACCTAGAAGGACTCCAATTTCTCTCTCAACCACATGGACATACCATATACTCTCTCTCCATGATCCATGAAATCCACTCATGCTTCCATAAAACCAACTACTCCCACAAGCAACCAAGAATGAACTGAGCACTAAGATTATGCATGTTAAACTAAGAGCACTCTCATGCCACTTTGTCATCACCAATGCCACTTGACATCAATGAAAACACATCACTTCCACCAATATCCCAACACTATAGATCATGTGGAATGGTTACATATGTTTTAAAGTGTTATTGTGTTCCTATTTTTCTTTAAGAAGTGTCAAAGAGGTGAATGGGTCATCATATGACCTAAAAGGTGACTTAGGCCTATTTGAAAGTGTGTTGTGCTTAAGTGTGACCCATGTTAGATGCCTTAATGGTGAAGGCATGAATTGTGGCCAACAAATAAATATTTTGTACACGATAATTCATGAAGGCTCTATAAATATTAAAATCAAAGATGATGTTTTTTAGACATGGATGAGAGACTTGAGAGAGGCTTGTGTCAGAGGAGTAGGTATTGAAGAAAATACAAGAGGATAGATAGTGTTCTTGTTAGATGATTTTATGATCAGAATAGTATTTTAATTATGTGTATTTTCTATAGGACATATTTTTTATGATATAATAATACTCTTACAGTTTAAGGATATGCGAAGAGGCCTGAGTGTGCATATGAGGATAGTTTTAGTGAAAAAAGAGAAAAATTGTGGCGTGCTTATGTGAGAGGCCTAAATGAGATAGAGAAAGAGTTTATGAAGGGGTTATAAAAATATATATCCATCATTAGGTGTTGAATAGATCAGTTCTAAAGTGTAAGTTTTCACTTCAAAGGAGGATCTAAAGGATTTGATCTTCTTTAGGAGAAGTTGCTCCTTATGAAACACATGTTTCACTAAAGGCCTTTGTTCAGGAAGGCTTGATCAAGGTTTCTAGTCTAAGGGAATTAACAAATATCTTATTTGTAATATCTTATAAGACATGTAGTCCATGTGTTGTAGGCTTGAGTGTGGGTTTTATTTCCCATGATGGTTTTCCAAGGAACTATATGTTGAGTGTTTGATCTGGTGTATGCATTGAATGAATTAGATCTCTTGTTAATGTTACTTGATCAAGTTGATATATGCTAATTTTTTAATAGTTTTAAAGGATTATAATTTAAATTGAAATATTTGGTCTCACTAATTCACCCCTCTCTCAAAGATTGTACCTCTAACACAAAGAAGCTTCAGGAGATTATAGGGGTCTTATAAGTGGTTTTGTGTCATCCAACGACTTGTCTATGTCACTATTTTAGCTAATTATCTTCCAAAACCCTAAATAATACCCACACACATGAAATAAAAAAGGATCAAATGTAAAAAGGAAGGGAAAAACTAGGTTGTGGGATGTTACGATCATGTGGAATAGAACCCTCATTGCCTTGGCCGATACCTACATTAATCCAAATATTAGGGGTCTCAAATCACATGTAGTTCTCCCTTAGATGAATAATAAAATTTTATGTTATTATATAATGAATTTTATTATGAAATTCTTTAATCAAGCATGTAATGTCTAGATGTGATAGCTGAGTAGTATGCAGAGTATTAAGTTGTACTATTTATTGATTTTATGTAAATATGTGCCAAAATAGTAAGTGGTAAATTTAAAATACCTTGTGAGACTCTTTATATACAAGGAAATTTGATTTTAATATAAGACCTTGTCTATAGATAACAAGTTATAAAATAAGGATAAAAAACATAAGATAAGTCTCCATAAAGGGTTAGGACTCAAAAATGGGAGAAAATGCCCATCAGACACTAGATCCATAATTAGACACTAGTGTCACATGGAACTACTATCTTTAAAAATGGTGTTAGTTTCCTAAAGATAAAATTAGAGATAAAACCAAAAAATATAGGCTAGGGACCCTATGACTAGGAAAATATGACTTAGGACCACTAGGGGTGTAATAAATAAGGGAAATAAGTCATAAGAAAGATCAAAAAACTCAAAATGACCACATGAACAAGGACTGTACTCATCACTAAGACCTTCATGTGAAAGAGAAGCAAAATACATAGTACTTGTGGTTACTTGACCAAATTAGGGTTTTTATATCCATCCATTAATTTGGGACTAACACATAGATGCCAAAGAGCTAATAGAGTATGTAGGTACATGAAATGATTTTGGTTTTTTGATTTTTTTCATATTTTTGGAATATATTAAGATTTTAAACCTTAAGTTATATATTTTAAATTATTCGTATCATGATTGGATAATTTTAAAATATACATAGCATGTTATTCCATATTCTTTACATGTGAAGTATAATAACTAATGCTATCATTTGGAATATGCATTAATTTGCCTTCAAGAGAAAAGGAAATATCTTGTTGATTTGGATCAATTGTAGCTTCCATTTAGTATAACCAAAGATTTCCAAATGTAAATTCATATGGAGATGTAGTAGGCATAAACCAAACCCACATTTTAATTACTTTAGGAACATAATAAATCTTGACTATTATGTTTTCCAATGAGTCTTTCAAACCTCCTTTGTTTTATAAGTTTTTTAGATCAAAGACAACTTGTTGTGTCTTACATTTCAAGAATTTTTCATTTGTGTAGGATAAATATGGTTATTCAAAAAATAATCACCACCCATGAATAAGGTAATTATTAAATATTTTTAACATGGACTCTTTTTGTGTTGTTCCCCTTAGAATTCTTGTATAGGACATGGAACTTGGATTGGCCCCATATTAAGTAACATTTGAAAAATGGTCATATAAAGATCAAGAATACCACTTTTTTTTAATAATTATCCTTTGGTAATTCATCTCCCTCCTTTTGTGTGAGTTATAAAATTTTGTTACTTATAAGGAGATATGTTAAGCTCATTTAGATGAGTAAGGATGAACGAAACATATCTATGCACATCCAAATATAAAAGTGTAAATGACTCATATTTTTTTATGGAATGTTATTTCATTTAAGGGGTAAAGAATCCCTATACTAAAAAAAATATCAATTCCAAATCTAAGGGTCTAAATGCTAGTTCATATGATGTACTTTTGAGTTGAATAGTATAATTTTAAAGGGATTCATCATCATGTTTCTTGAAATTGTGAAAATGTGGTAATGTAAGTTTTGGCACCTTATGGATATTCAAATCCATGAAGAAATCCTATTTTGATTATAAAATAGTGGTTAGGTAACCTTTTTGTAGGATATAAAACAAATTTTGAGTGTCATTAATAATGCTCATGTCGAATACTTTTAGCAATAGGGTTCATATTTTTCCCATTGACCAAAAGAATATACATAGTTGATCATGTGGTTGAATGTGTCCTTGTGACTCAAAAAGAGAGGTAATCATGGTAGCTCAAAATATTTTAGAGAAGGATATTAAATAATATATTATGCAAGAGATTGATTATTGAATGAAGTAACATTTGAATTAATATTATGGGAAGCCATTTGCATTTGAAGTATAGAAAATTATTTTTGAAGGTCCCTAATAGTGCTCATCATAGAAATAAGATATTCTATGGGAATAATGGTGTTTTTCATAGGTGTTATCATTGGTTTTAATTCACCATGTTTTTTTGAGTCTAGGCATATGAGTATCTTTATCCTCATGAATAACAAGTGCAAGTTCATGATCACTAAATTTATGATATTTTAGTAGTGGCATAAATCTTTGAATTTTAGTACTTATGGTATATTATATGAATATCTTGGACCATTGGAATAATTTAGTTCATTACATTTATAATTAATTTTCAAATTAGTCATAATTTTCTTATTCATTTGTTATAACTTTTGATGATCATATGAAAGAGCATCTTGGTCATATGTAACCACCTTTGTGGTAAAATTTGCATGAAGGGGTTGATTAGATGACTTACCTTGTTAGTTCCTCATAGATTTTTCTAAAAATCATAATCCTTTTTGATATTTATTATATTTTAGAGATATAGGGTGGGTTATACCTTGCTTATGTTTATGTAACCCTTGTCCTTTGTATCCATATTTTAAAAAATATCATATGCAAAAATCATAAGATGCTGGTGTAGGTAGTATAAGTAAAGGATTTTTATCTTCCTTAAGATGGATAAACTCATCTCTTGAAATGGTGGGAACATGGACCTAACTAGAGGGATAATGGATACCATCATTTAAAGCATTGATATTATATACTTCAGCACTTGGAATAATGCAAGACTAATCAATTTTGATTCCTTCCTTATGGGAGAGTTGAAGAGTTTAATATTAATAATCATTAAATAAATCAATATCATCCATGATAAGAGAGATAAAAAAACAAATATTAAGACAAAAAAGATAATAAACATCCTAAATTTTGTACTTAGGCAAGAATGATGTTCAAATATTGGGTTCACAATATGTTTAACCCTAAATATGGATAAATATCCTACTTGAGTAGATAGGGTTAAGAATATAGAAATGACAATGCACAAGGGTGAAAATCAGATCTACATCAGGCTAGTTAAATGCTAAACTTAGATAGAACATATATTGAAATCATTAAACTAAGATAAGATAAAAATATTAAGTAAAACTATGTTAGATATGGAAATGATAAAAAAAATATACTTAGTTGGTTTGATGCTAACACAGTTTAATATTTGAAATAGGTAGGCAATATAGTATAAGAGGATTCTAAAATAGTCACCAAATTCTAGATTGAGTGTCTCTATAACTGTAGGCACTAGTGTCATACTTGGATGTTAGCACTGATGTTATTATCTAAAACTAACACGAGTGTCTTATATGTAATACCTACTAGAAAAGGATGCAACCAATTAGATGATTTTGTGTTTTTCTTCACCTTTGCTCTTATGGATTTAGATCTGGATCATGGACTATTGATCCTCATGAAATTGTAAAACCCTAGAATTTATTCTTTATAGTGACTTTGGGGAAAATGGGTTAATGATCACATGTTGTCAATCTGACCCCAAAAATCCCTCTTTGAACTAGTGCTTCCTACATATCCAATATTCTAAAGAGGGCCTTAGACTGATTTAGTTTTCCCCTACATGTTGGCTTGCGTGTGAATCATGCAATGTGTGTGTTGATGCCTAAATATTTACCATATGTGCCCAGAGTGTTAATAAACACTTCTTATTTTAGAATTCTAGGGATTCAGTGCATGAGTTGTGGGTTACAATAATATTGTTATCTATTGGTGGAATAGAGGCATAATAAGTGACTATATCACAATAGTTATATTAAGTGGTGGTTGGGAGGCACCATGGCTAAATAATAGATCTATATGAAATATGTAATAACTATGCTAAGAATAGTGAATTATGATTAATAACTAATCTAATAACTAATTTAATATGGATATTTATAATGACCATTAAAATAAGGTGATTCATTAAAAAAAATAAGCAAAAGGAAGGGTAGGGAAGAGATAAAGATGTTGTTGGTCTTGTTTCATACATTATGACAAATTTTAAATTTCATCTAGATGTGTACTTAACCAATGTGTAACATGAAACAACTTAAGCCCAAATCATATTACACATCAGGTAGACTTCTAAGGACTATGAGAAATAATACAAATTAGAAAAAATCTTACTTTAAAGATTTAATCCTATAAGCAGATAACTAATGCACATCTACAGATGTAGAGTAAATAAAATGAAGCATACTTAGGATCCTTTAATTAACCTAGCATTATCATAAGTTAACAACTCTATAATCAAATGTACACACCAAGAATTCATAATAACTATTAAAATTTGAAAGTGAAACTAGACAACTGAGAGATAAACCATATAACATTTCACACAAGCAAATACTGGACAATCTTTGTAGAAATCCTTGCTTATATTAACTTCTCAAAGTTTACAAAGAAATTTAGTTCTAAAAATTCCCTTCTTTATCACAATTAACAATGCTCCTTTTATAAGATGTAAGGAATCATGTTGATCAATCCAAATACAATTACATTTATACAAGTGTATAAGATAGGTGTCCTTTTAAATGTTCCATAACAAATGATCTCTTCTAGTGAACTGACCTATAGACAATTCATGCTCCTATAAATTTCACATGTTTATATAAAAGAATATCCTATTTCAAAATATCATATAATGCTAGTTATAATAAGAATATTCCTATTTCACCTGACTTAGGATCTACTTGTTGATGATGTGCTCTATAATTATTATAGGGTCTTTATTATTCTCAGATGCTGCCCCATACTGGCATGGTCCCATATTCAAGCTGCTCAAAGACAACTAGTGATCCAATGGATAATAGCTCAACTAATTTACACAAATGGAAATTTAGGCTCTCCTTTGCATTACTAGGTTTGTAGGGTCTTTGATTTGGCCTATTTCACTCATATATATTTAATGTGGTAATTCCATGGTGTCCTAGGTTTTTTTTTATCACTATCCAAAAATGACTGTCTGTATTTAAAATTTGGATCCAAGTTTATTATGTTAAAATTAACGTCTATGTGGTCATCATTTGATGTCTATAGGAATGTCTTTGATTGTCACGTGACATCAATTTTAAACACGCATGAGGGATTTTTTACTATGTTAAAATTGATTTCCTCACCACCATCAATTGATGTCCATAAGAACATCTTTGATGGTCACATGACCATCAATTTTAACATAGCTATGGGGACTATTTTCTAACCTTGCCATTTGTCATCTTCTAGTTTTCTCTACACTCTACATGTGTCACATGTTAATTACTCATTACTTCTCTTGTCTTTGTATTGGGATGTGTGTTCATGCCACTTGGCAGTCTTATGGAACCTTTGAATATTCAACATGGTCTTACATATTTGATCAAGATGGTATGAATCAATGTTGGTCATTGATTTTTAAAAGGTGCTCAGTCTTTAAAATGGGGTCCACTGCTTGAATTTTCAGTCATTAATCACACTCCATTTGATCTATTCCATCTAAGTGAATGTGATTCATTTGATCATGATTTGTGGGATAGAGTTCCACTAGTTATTCATTGTTCATTGGTTGCAATCATGACACTTGTCACCTTCTCACTATCTCAATGATTTTGTTTAAACTTTAACTACATATGCTTTATTTAATTAGGTCTATCCAATTAACTATGAGTCATTGATCCTACATAGATGCAAAAGGTTTAAGTTAGGCCTAGAGAGATATATGAATTAAGATAATGTCTTAAGCCTAAGGTCTTATTTATGTTAATAAACATGAATAGGGCCTTAGGACTAAGACATTAGTCTAAATTTGTAACAAGAGAGACCATGTAAATAATATAGTTGGATTAAGCTAGGAACATAATAAAAGGACCTTGCAAACATTAAAATGACGTAACTTAAGGGATTTGCCTAAGGTTTTCATCATATTGATAAATATGATAAGCCTTAGGATAAGGCTTTAGGTTAGGATTTATAACAAAGGGACTATGAAACTATTTATACCAAGTTAGGTTTTTTAGCTTAAGGCTTGGTTGTGTTGAAAAACACAACTAAATCTTAGGATTAAAATTAGACTAGGTCCATGGTATGATAATTGTCCCTGTGCAAGTTTAAATTTAATTCAAAAGGGGACATCAGTTAAAACATTAGGAATGGATTATACATGGATCCAATTAATCTTAAACCAATGGAAAATAAAGATCAGATTAAACATTCTTATTCCCAAATGATATTCTATTGATCCTGCACCACAAGCAATAATTTTTAGCAACATTGGAAGGGGATGAAGCCATGATCATCTAAAACATGTCCATTAATCTAAGAAATATTGATTCTTATAGACAATAGGAAACATTGAAGTTAGGGCATGAGAATAATAAGGATTTAGGATAAAGTTTTAGATCAACGTTCCCATTTGATAAATAAGGCTTTAATCCAAAGGCTTAGGCTAACATTTTAAAATGACCATGGCATAAATACTTGGTAGGCCATTTATTTCAAGGAAATTATACCAGACAAAATTTTTGATACATTTCTCCCAAAGAATAAATTTTATCGAACAAAATTTAAGAAGGAAATGGAATGTTGAAAACATAAGTCCTGAAAGGAAGATTTGTCAAACAAAATGTCCAAAATAAATCTTGGACAAAATCTCGAAGGTAATTGGCTTAAACAAAAAGTCCAAAGGATAATCAACCTAAACATAAAGTTTAAAGGATAATGTTTCAAGGGCTAGAAGGATCATTTTAGAAAACCAAAAGTGTCTATGCCCTTCACAAAAATATTGAAGGATAAGCTTCGACAAAAATGCTCATGATAAAAGTCCAAAAGCACTTGGACAAAGTATCTGAAACATAAATCCTAAAGGGTAGAGACATAAAAAAAAAGAATTTGTGAATAATAGAATGATAAAATAAGGTGCTCAGGACATAAAATAGACTAAGGATGGATTCTAGACTAAGGTTTGGTTGTGTTGAAAAACACAACCAAGACTTAGGATAAATAATTAAACAAAGTCAATGGCATTTAAATTGTTCCTACTTAAAATTAAAATAAAAGCTCCCACCAATTCTAAATTTGAATTAAAAGGTTTAGGTAAAACATTAGTCTAGGGTTTAAAAATATTAATCAATTATAAAACAAGTATAATAAAATATCAATTAAAAATTAAAGCACAAAAACCCTAAGCATTTTAATTCTTAGATGGGCTCCATTAAACCTATAGCCTAAAGTAAAAATATTCAATGTCAGCACTTCAGATAAGGTTAAGCTAAAACCATGAAAAAATCTGTCAGCTTGACCATGGTGTGGATGATATTCAAATAAAAATAATGTTAAATCATGTTAATGAGATTCCAAACAAGTGAATTTTCAATTTCAAGATATAAATTTGCAAAATTTGACACATAGGTCCCTATTTTTCAAAAATGGGGGTATGTTGATCTCAAAAAATGGTGACTTTTAGGAGAAACATAGAAATATCTTAAAATTTAGAGACTCTAGCTTAGACTAATAATTAATCTACTCATTACATTTGATTAGGTACCATTATTAAGATTAGTTCATGGTTATAACAAATATTGCATATGTAAAACTAGGATCAAACATTAAAACTCAGTCATGTTATGTGTGTCCTTTTATTCCACTTACTGATTTCCAAAGGATTTAGAGAATAAATTCTAGGTTCATGGCTTTGATCATTAATATTGACTTTCAACATGTTTGAATATTCATTAAAAACCATGCTCTAGCTTAAGGAAGGCTTGTGCATTAATCTATTGCTAGCCAAACATCTATAACCCCAATAGAGATGACTTTCACTCCCTTCAAGGCCTTGCTCCACTACTATCCAGGAATCCATAGCCATGGTGGAGATTACTAGAATCACATCTTCTTAGAAAGGTTTTGAATTTTGTAATAAGGTTCTTATTTTTGTATTTTTTAGATCATCTTGGATTTTTAGAAAAGGTTGGGAACCAGGTTAGCTAGGTTTAGGGATTTGGTCAAGTGTTTGATATTAAAAAAATCATCCTTGGTTGTAAAATTTTTCCTAAGAAATTAATGTTTTTTAAGTGCAAGCATGACTGTATCCTAATAGTTTAAGATTTCATCTTACTCATGTAATACTTCTTAAAACCAAGCTTAGATCAAAACAAGGTTTAAAATCTCAAGGAATAATTAACTTATCCATTAATCTTAGATAGTTTTTCTAAATAAGAAACCTTTAAACTCCTATTTCAATAATTCTTGATCAACCAATGTTGAGATGTCATACCTATATTTCTGAACTATGAAGTTTCTTAAGCAACTAGATAAAAATTTGAGTTGAGAATCATCCAAAAGGACTTATTTGAGAGTAAGGAATAACACAAGAGAAAATAAACAAATATAAATATGAACCATATACAAACAAGGGATGATAAGGAAAATACAAGAAACAAATAACAAGAAATAAACCAAACTAAGCCCTATACTAACCCAATAAAGCACTTACCTCTTAGATCAAATGGAAAATTACTTAGTCTACTATATAACCTTAAACCTTGATTACTTTTATCCACTAGTTTCTTTTTTTGGATAGAAGCATTTGTATTATTGTGTCTTCTAAGTGATGTAGCTTGGTCTCTTATCATCATTCTTAGATGTATGGACTGAAGATATAAATCTAAGACCTAATCATTATCTTATCAAATTCTTCTACTTTGTAGTAGAAGTGCTAGTTTTTCTTTATCCATAGATAGATATTGGCTTATGTCATTTTCATCCAATAATGGTAGCTTGGTTAGTATCCTTATACTGATGTCTTTGTTAGGTTCTTTTTGAGGTGGACATGGACTACCAATCTTTGCACAAAAATCTTCCAAGTCATCTTAAAAGGCTTCTTCATCCTGATAAACTAAATATAGTTTATCTAGAATCTCATCATGAAAATCATGTTGGTCCCATACTCCTGACCTCTTGATGAATTCACATGAAAATTCTTAATTTTATTCACCCACTTCATCTTAATCTTTTGTAAATGAAGGCATCTCTTCTATCAAATTAGGGTCTAGCTTATCTTGGTTTAAGACCTCTAAAATAATATCTTCTTCTATGAACTTTAGATCATTGGTGAAATCCTTAGATGAAGCATCCATGTGTTATTATATCCCATCATATAAATCTCTACCTCTTTGATTCCATTTAAAAAATCTTGATATGACCTCTGCTAGTGATCATCTTTTTCAGGGTATTATCCATTTTAGAAATAAATCTATATGGGTTATCATTCTGGCTATCTTCTAAAGAAAGATCATCTTGTACTTGATCCATGTCCATTTATATCAATTCTTCTTCTTCATTTGTAGATGTCCTAATGATGATTTCTTGTTGATCCTTAATTATAATATCTTCTACATCTTTAGGAGTACAAGTCATTTCAAGCACGACTTCTTCAATTGGCTCATCTTCATCCTCATCATCATCTTCAATTGGGAAATCAAAAGCCTTTAACATGAAACCTTGAGATGTTTCTGTGAAGTCAGATGTCTCTATAGCAAAGTCTTGATTAGGCACAATTTCAAAGTTTTCATAAATATTGCAGTGATCAACCAAATCTATATCATATAAATTCATTTTTATGCTTTCAGATTATACATTATTGCTATTATCATGAAACCCATTTGGAGGCCTATTAAATCTTTGAGAAGCATAGTTTTTGTTAGAGCCTTCCCTTATATTTCCTACTTATCTTTTAAACTAAATAAGGTCAATGCTCAATTTTTAGACCATTTTTAATATCAAGTCATTTGAACTTGTTGGTATCTTAGGCTCATGAACTAGAGAATTACTACTCGCTGTGGACATTCGAGTTCTATGATTTTGTAGATGATATCCACTAGCAGTGCCATTTAAGAACTATATGTTTTTGCTAGGATATGCATTACATAAGGTAAAATGGTTCTAAGCTAGTGTTCAATTAGGTATACTAGGGATGAAATTCTGGTTGGGCCAATTTGAATTGACACTAGGCATGGAATATTCCATCTGATCTTGAGGTTGCATTTGCTCATTAATGATCACAACATCATAATATGCCCAGGTTAATGTGTTTATGACTAGAAGAGACCTTTTTAAGAACATGGAGGTCATGGGATCTATAACATCTTTATAAATTTCTAAGGCTAAAGCCTCATTAGGTCTATAAGGGGCTATGATTCTACTAAACATTTTTTGAAATTGGGCATTAAAGGCTTTGATGTTTCATTAACATCCCTTTCAATTGTTGTAAACTATTGATAAAAGACATAGGGACTAATGATCTTGCCAAATTTATTAATGAAAACCTTTCTAAAATCATCCCAACTGGTAATGTGATCTTCTAGAAGGTTAAGAAACCATTCACATGCAACATCTTTGAAAGTAAATAAAAATAATCTACATGCTACATGTTCATGAACTACACTTAATAATCTCAAATCAGCTTTGAATGACTTAATATTCTCTTTAATAGTGACAACATTATTATGACTAAAATAAGGCAAATATATTTTAGGATTTTGAGGAAGATCATGTACTATACCTAGCATATTGATTGAAGAACCACCAAGAAAATCCATACCTTAAACACATGAGTATATTGAATTGGTGAAGTTCTTGAGACCTTGGGAACTTTTATCAACTAAGCCTTACCTTGGGAAATTCTAGCTTATGACCTTGAAACGTATTTAAAATATGACACATCAAATTTATCTTTGTAAAGTACAATGATTAGTCTGCACGTTAAGCCAATTTTGAACAAATATATGTAAATCATGACTATATTTAACTAAGGAAGCTCAAATATACATCTAGATTGATGAATGAGAGGGATATTTACATCTCTAAGCCTAAATAAACCCAAATTTGTAAAGAACTAGTCAATATTTGTAAAAAATTGCTATTACTAACCTTAAATGTGTGAAATACACAAAGCATGAACTGTCTTTGCATGAATGTCTATGGATCTTCAAAGAATATCAATATTTGGCTAAAGGAAGTATAAAGACTTGACTAAAAACATAAATATCAATGATATTTACATAATTATTCTTAAAGAAACAAAAATATGTAAAGAATACATCAATATTTAGACATAATTCACCAAAATGAGCAAAGATTCTACAAATTCATAAAGATCTAACTAGGTCCTCCTTCTAACACCATCAAAGATCCTCCTATCAATGCCTAAATGTGTAATACATGTGCCTATAGTGTTAATAAACACTTATCATTTTATAATTCTAGGAATTCAGTGCATGAGTTGTGGGATGCAATAATCTTGTTATCTATTGGTAGAATATAGGCAAAATAAGTGACTATTTCACAATATTTATATTAAGTGGTGGTTAGGAGCCACCATGGCCAAATAGTAGATCTATATGAAATATGTAGTAACTATGATAAGAATAGTGAATTATTATTAAGAAATAATCTATGAAATAATTTAATATGGATATTTATAATGACCATTAAACTAAGGTGATTTAGTTTAAAAAAAGAAGCAAAAGGAAGGGTAGGGAAGAAAGAAAGATGTTGTTGGTCTTGTTTCACACATTATGACAAAGTTTAGATTTCATATAGATGTGTAATTAAATAATGTGTAACATGAAACAAATTAAGCCTAAATCACATCATGCATTAGGAAAACTTCTAAGGACTATGAGAAATAATGCAAATTAGAACAAAGTTTACTTTATAAGTAGATAGCTAATGCACATTTATAGATGTAGAGTAAATAAAATGAAACAAACTTAGGAACCTTTAATTAGCCTAGCATTAGCATATGTTAAAAACTCTATAATCAAATGTACACACCAATAATTCATAAGAACTATTCAAATCTTAAAGTGAAACTATACAATTGAGAGAAAAACCATATGGCACTTCACACAAGCAAATACTAGACAATATTTGTAGAATTCCTTTCTTATATTAACTTCTCAAAGTTTACAAAGAAATTTGGTTCTAAAAACTCCCTTCTTTTTCATAATTGACAATGCTCCTTTGATAGGATGTAAAGAAGCATGTTGATCAGTCCAAATCCAATTACATTTGTATAAGTCTATAGATAGGTGTCCTTTCAAATGTTCCAGAACAAATGATCTTTTTTGGTGAACTGACCTATAGATAATCTATGCTCCTATAAATTGCACATGTTTATGTAAAAGAATATCCTATTTCAAAATATCATACAATGCTAGTTATAACAAGAATATTCATATTTCACTTAACTTAAGACCTACTAGATGATGATGTGCTCTATAATTTTTGTAGGGTCTTTATTGTTCTTGGATGCTACCTCATACAGGCATGGTCCCATCTTCAAGATGCTTTAATATAAATAGTACTCTAATGGACAATATCTTGACTCTTTACATAGATGGTAATTAAGTCTCTCCTTTACATTACTAGGTTTGTAGGGTCTTTCATTTAGCCTATTACACTCATATAGATTTAATGTGGTAATTCTATGGCATCTTAGGTCATTATATTCATCACTATCCAAAAATGATTGTTTGATTTTAAAATTTGGACCCAAGTTTACTATGTTAAACTTAGCATCCACATGATCATCATTTGACGTCCATGGGAACATCTTTGATGGTCGTGTGACCATCAATTTTAAACACATCTAGGAGACCATTTACTATGTTAAAATTGACATTCTCATGACCATCAATTGACATCCATAGGAACATCTTTGATGGTCATGTGACTATCAATTTTAACATATTTATGGGGACTGTTTTCCAAGCCTAGCACTTATCAACTTTTGGTTTGCTTTACACTCTACATGTGCCACATGTTGACTAGTCAATGGTTTTAAGCTCTTTGTATTAGGCTTCATGGTTATGCCACTTGGTAGTCCTACAAAACTTTTACTATTCAATATGCTCTCACTTCATTTGATCGAGATGGTATGAATCAATGTTAGCCATTGATTTCTAAAAGGTGCTTGGTCTTTAAAATGGGGTCCACTACTTGACATTTTAGTTATTGATCAAGCTCCATTCGATCTATTCTAACCAAGTGAATGTGAGTCATTTTATCATGATCTATGGGATAGACCACCATTGGCTATTTATTTTTCATTGGTTGTAATCATGACATTTATCACCTTTCCACTATCTCAATTGTTTTGTTGAAACTTTGAATGCATATACTCCATTCAATCGGGTCTAACTAATTAACCATGAGTAATCAATCTTGCATTTATGCAAAAGGTTTAAGTCATGATTAAATACATATATGACTTAGTATAAAGTCATAAGACTAAGGTCTCATTTACGTTAATAAACACAAATGGGGCCTTATGACTAAGACATTAGTCTAAATTTGTAACAAGAGGGACCATGTGAATAATATAGCTAGACAAAGCTAGGAACATAATAAAAGGACCTTGCAAACATTAAAATGACATAGCCTAAGGTCTTAGCTTAAGGTTTACATCATATTTATAAATATGATAAACCTTAGGATAAGGCTTTAGGCTAGGTTTTATAACAAAGGGACCATGCAATGATTTATACCAAGTTAGGTTTTTTAGCTTAAGGCTTGGTTGTGTTGAAAAACATGACTAGGTCTTAAGATAAAAATTAAACTAGGTCCATGGTATGATAATTTTCCTTGTGAAAGTTTGAATTCAATTCAAAATGTGACATAGGTTAAAACATTAGACATGGATTAAACATGGATCAAATTAATCTTGAACCAATGGAAAATAAATATCAAGTAAACATTAAACATGCTTATTCCCAAATGATATTCCATTGATCCTACACCACAAGTAATAAGTTTTAGTGACATTGGAATGGGGTGAAGCCATGATCATCCAAAACATGTCCATTAATCCAAGTGAGATTGATTCTTGTAGACAATAGGAAATATTGAATTTAGGGTATATGAATAATAAGGATTTAGGCTAAAGATTTAGATCAATGTTATCATTTGATAAATATGGTTGAAATCTAAATTCTTAGGCTAACACATTAAAATGATCATATCAAAAACACTTGATAAGGCATTTATTTTAGGGAAATTGTATTGGATAAAATGTTTGATATGATTCCCCAAAAAGTCAAATTTTGTCAAACAAAATGTATAAAATAAATGGAATGTTGAAAACACAAGTCCTAAAAAGAAGATATATCAAACAAAATGTCTGAAATAAATCTTGGACAAAAGACCGAAGGGTAATTAGCTTAAACAAAAAATCCTGAAGGATGATTGGACTAAACATAAAGTTTGAAAGATAATGTTTTAAGGCCTCAAAGGATCATTTTACAAAACTTGAAGGGTCTATTCCCTTCACAAAAATATTGAAGGATAAGTTTTGGCAAAATAGCTCAGGACAAAAGTCCAAAAGCACTTGGACAAAGTATTCAAAACATAAATCCTAAAGGGTAGAGACATAACAAAAGGACTTTGTAAATAATAAGATAAAATAAGGGGATAAAGACATAAAAGTACTAAGGATTGATGATATACTAAGGTTTAGTTGTGTTGAAAAACATGACCAAGCCTTAGTACAAAGAATTAAACAAAGTCCATTCATTTAAATTGTTCCCACTTAAAATTAAAATAAAAGCTTCTACCAATTCTAAATTTGAATTAAAAAGTCTAGGTAAAACATTACTTTAGGGTTTCAAAATATTAATCAATTATAGAAAAAGGATATTAAAATATCAATTAAACATTGAATCACAAAAATCCTAAGCATTTTCATTCCTAGATGGGCTCCATTAAACCTATATCCTGAAGCACAAATATCCAATGTCAACACTTTAGATAAGGTAAAGCAAGAACCATGAATAAATATGTCAACCAAACCATGGTGTAGATGATATTTAAATAAAAATAATGTTCAATCATTTTAATAACATTTTAGTAAGTTAATTTTCAATTTCAAGGCACAAATTTGCACAATTTGATATATGGGTCCCCATTTTTTAGAAATGGAGGTATGTTGGCCTCAACAATGTGGAAAGAAAGTAAATAGTGACCTAGCTTGTAACTTATCAAATCAAGATCTTAAGTTAAAATATAAATAATTTAGACTTGTGTATGTGTTTTCCCTATAATTTATATGAAAATAGGAGAAAATATGGAAGGTTTACTTTGTCAAGTGCTTGATTGAATGCTTTGATAAGTTGCCTTGATTTGTGTTAGGTTGTAGGTGAGGAATGAATGAGGAATGATTTTGAATATATACTACTCATATCAAGAAATATATTACATTAAAGCACTAATTCTAAACATTATGATATGTTTCATTTGAAAATTATATGATTTTAGGGCACTGGATACCTACATCAGTTTAGGACACTAACATCAATTTAAGTGTCTAGGCTTAACTCTTGTGTCTTGGTAATTAGAAAATAGGTATAGACTCATAATTTATATTGGCATAAATAATCATATTTTAATAATTTTAGTAAAGATATAATTTCTAGGTTATCAAAATAATACTATTCTAACCAAGAGATGGGCCAAGGGGCATAATATAAAGCATATGCAAGACATTCAAAATTGGGAAAGGTATAAAACTGAGAGGAACAATCAAGGTCTGATTTTTCCAAGTGGAAAAGTTTGAGTGATATCTAATAAATAAATATCATATACAACATTTGAAATAGATACACATGGTTGTTCATTAATGCTTTTATATTTTTGAGTTGCTAATATAATATGTAGGATATTGTGGAGATCTTCAGGAGTTGCATGAATGTGCTTTTGAAATAATGCAATAAATTTAAATTTTTATTTGTAAACATGTTAAATTTAATTATCGTTATGATAATATATATCTTATATAATATATTTTTTAGTATGTGGCTCATTATCATTGATTACACTCTCATTATTAGGAGAATTTGACATGGTATGAGTTTGAGACATTTTAGGTGGCCCAAGGGGTACTCAATATATTTAATAGGAACAACAACTAATCTAGGGTTACGCCTAAGTTTAATGCAACTAATAGAATATCTTTGAATAAAAATAAGTAAATAACTTAGGAGGATAAAAAGTTTAAAGCAAGTTAGGATTTATATGGAAGAATTAGAGGTTCCAAATGTTTGACCTTTTTTGGATTAAAGGTTATAAGGAATAGGATAATAAAGAGTGAGATAACCTATTAATTAAAGTAGACCAATTAAATAATTTAGTTTATGATATTAAATTTCAGTGTTGAACTATGAAAATAATAAATATATAAAGTATAATGTTAAACAATATTTTGATTACATAATCACAAAAGAGAAAAAATAATTAGCTTATGCAATGATGCATAGACATATTTGAGATGTAAAGGTGTGGAGACATGATGTATAATGTTTAAGAACCAGTCTTCAAATTTTATAAATTTTATTTTTGGTTTCCTAGACACTTGCATTGACCTATGAACATTTGAGTTGACATCACCTATTTGAATCATGATGTAACTATCCTATACATAATATTCATTGTATCAAGAACTATCCACATGGGTATTTATAGGTTTTACATTGTCTTTCATCTGATATATCTAGATATATATCATTTTTATAGATTAAACCCTATATCTCTACCCTAGGTTAGGTTACCTTGCCAAAAAATGGGTTAGTGGGATCATAATGTCAAGCTGACCTCAAATAGCACTTTATTTGTGAGCATTAGTGATATAGGAGCA
The DNA here is from genome assembly GCA_037957365.1 of Torreya grandis. Classification (NCBI taxonomy): domain Eukaryota; kingdom Viridiplantae; phylum Streptophyta; class Pinopsida; order Cupressales; family Taxaceae; genus Torreya; species Torreya grandis. The sequence continues at coordinate 33,555 of JARHVA010006869.1, forward strand.
TCATAAATTCTATGGAAATTTTGGCTTGATGAGTCAATATCTAGTTTGATAAGGTTGTATGCAAGTGTGAGGAGTTTTATTTGGTCAAGTTAGGAGTGCGCAAGTCGGTAAGAATTTAATTTTTGAACATCTAGAGTGACAAATGCATTTTCCTATCAAAAAGGTATTTTTAAATATTTAAATATATAAGTGGAAAATCTGAGTGTTTCCTTATTATGTAATCTTGCCTATGGTCATATAATGGTACATTAACATTATAGAGGGAGTTATTAATGTTTTATGATTTTAATTTAATGTAAATATATCTTAAATCAGTCTATAATTATGTCTAACATAGGAGAAGGTTAAACTTAACATGTTTAGATAAGCCTTAGGAGGTTGAGAGGTATCTGGTCTTCAAACAAGACCAAACCAAATTTAGATATGTTTTTATAAAATAGATAATATAAATATAAAAAATAAAGTATCCAAGGATGCTATAAAGATGAATATGATGAGTAAATAAGGGTTGTTGGTGAGTTTTAAGTCTATGTGAAGGTTAATACATTATATAGGGGTCTTATACATATTTTGGAAGATATATTAATAAAATGAGGGTGTTTTGTGCTTAAATAATGTTAATAAGACATTTATTAATGTGTAATATCATGTTATTTAATGTTATTTTATCTTGTTTTTTTAATCTTATGATGAATTTATGATTTACAATTTGAAGACAAGGTTCTGAAAAAGACACAATCTGATAGAATGATTTAATTTTATCTATTTTTGTGATAGAAAAACTTGGTAAAGTAATTAAAAAGGTATATAAAGTTTTTAAAATTTATATCCAAGTGATAATAAGTTTTTAAAATCATTAAACTTAGAAATATTCCATTATATATGCTCTCAGGCTTGTGTTTCTTAATTAGGTTGTAAAATTAGGGATAAAAGGTGTTTTTGTGTATCTTTTGAAATTATTCATACATGAAAGTTGATTTTTAGAGTAAAATATATATACCAAGGTGATTTAATGGAAATTTTTGGTTTTATTATGATAATTTTGTCAAGAAACAAAAATTAAATCCAAAACTAGGTGCATGCTATTGTGTAAACCTTAATCTAGAGCTTGAGAGCTTTTTTTGCGTTTACTTAAGTTTTAACCATAAAAACCTTTTGAATTTTCAATATCATGTTATTGTGAGACTAATAAGAGTGTATAAAAAGTTTTTAAGTCATTTTATGGGTTTTAACCATGAAAAACCTAAAAAATCAAATTATAGCCCTGTTTAGAGACCTTAAACCCTTATTTCTTGCATAAAAACCTAATTTTGAACTCTAAGACCTATTTCAAAATTTATAAATTTTTTAATATATATTTAATAAAATATATTTAATCCAATGGATCTAGTCTCATGCAATTATATAAGTATGTAAAATGATAAATATCACAATATTAGTCTTAAAGCCTATGTTTATAATCTAAAACCTTGTATAAGAATTATAAAGAAGAGTATAGGTCAAAAATGAATGATTAATTAAGTTTGAATCCTTGTAAAGTATAAACAAAAATTATAAATTGAATTTATTGATGTATTCTTAGTAGCTTATGACCCATTATCTGCAAGTGATAATTAATTTATTAGCTAGTAGGTTTATGTACAAGGCCTAAAAAGACATCATTTTTTTCTTAATTAAATATTGATAATAAAAATACTTTAAATTTATCTTTTTAATTATGACTCATTATTATAAAATAGTGAAACTTACCATAGTGAAGTAATTGTGAATTGGAAGGAGATTAACCATTAAGGGAGACTAGGTGCATTAAAGAAGACTACAAGACAATTGACACATGAAACAAGACTAAGGTAAGAAATATATGAATATTATATGAGAGTAATGATTGATATAAGAATAAATTAAAAATGTAAGTAACGAGAATAATATTTATTACATAAGATCAATTATATAAGTGTATTATAACTTTAAATGCCATAGTTCCTAAAGAAATATAAGAAGACATAATAAAAGATACCATCAATAGGTTTACTTCATCAGATTTGTATCAAATCTTAGAAAAATATCTTGGGAAGTGTGTAAAATAAATACAAGTGTGAAAATATTGAAATTGACTTGTTACAAGAGAGTTAAGAAGGTTCAAGTAGTCCTAAATCCCATTGAGGCTTAATAAAATAAGGCAAAGAAAACATTAAGGCTCAAGAGAGAGAGAATTCAAGTTGAAATATATTTGGATGAGGTGTAAAAATACTAGAGAGAGGATTTGGGTGAGGCATAAGTGGAAGGAGAGATATAAAAACAATAGAAGGAATACAAAGAAATAAAAAAAAAATAAGGAAAGAAAAAGTAATAGTGATGAAGAGGAAATAAATGAGTTAAAGCAAATGATAGAGGAGATGAGGCTCATGATGGAGAACATGTAAGGAGAGGAAATGCAATGGTATGGTTGGATATTGAGAAATAAGGTGAAGTGTCATTTGAATGTATTTATTGAGAGAAGGAATAGGAAAAATATGTGAATTTACTTAAGGAAAGAAGAGAGGTTGTTAAGAGAACAAAAAAAAGAGATCATATATAACCCAAAAGATGGATAAATTTTAGGAAAAGATGATGTAGAAGAGGAAGACTAGCCTATAATCTTCATTAGATGATTGAAGACTAAGGAAATTGAATATGTAATCAAACCTCAATGTTTTAAATCTAATAATGTATTTAAATTTATGATTTTAGGTTTTCAAATGAATGAAGGTAATGCCCAATTTGAGGTCTTAACACTTGAATAAAATAAATAATAAAAGTAGGGAAAACACCATAAAGAGTAGGTTGTAGATAAGGATCAAAAAGAATAATATAAAGAGAAGGTGAATGATATGAAAGAGTAAAAATTTAGATTGTATGATAAACATAAAACAATCGAGGTAGATGAATTGCATGAGAAAATTTCTTAAGAAAAATGAAATCAAATTGAAAATAAGGTAGTCAAGTAGAAATAAGATGCACAAATCATGAACAAAGAGGAATAAGTAGAGTCTTGAGTAGATGTGTAATAAAATTAAAGGAAAAGCTATGCATAGAACCAAGAAATAAGTTAAAAAGATAGATATTGATAGCCAAAATTTCAAAAAAATAAATGAGATATGATTAATAAAAAATTCAAAATATCAAAAAGAAAAGGCAAAAGATGGACTAAGTGAACTAAGGCAAGGAAATAATTCCTCTTATTTATATAGTGATGTTGTAATGACTATTGTTCAAAGTATGCAATGTTTAGCATTACACAATGAGAAGGGTGATAATTTCTTTTTCTCTATGAACCTAAATCAAATAAAAAAAAGAAAAAATCAATATGAGTAAATATTCTATAAAGAGACTCAACATCAAGGAGCATAATATCATCAAGAGAAGGCCAAAGGAAATGAATAAAAAATAACAAAATATATGGTCCAATTGAAGGAAAGATAGATTTATAATAATCCATTAGAGATTGGAGAGAAATAAAGGTTTAAGATTAAGGAGAAGGTGAGTGATGACTTTAAACAAGTTCATCACACCATGACAACAAAAGTGAAAAAGATCATGGATAAATAACACAATAGTGAAGGGTAATTTCAAGAGAACCAAAGAGAAATGGTATCAAAACTCAGGACAATATCAATACCAAGGGATCTAGAAATTATGTTTGAACCAATCATAGATGAAAAGAGGTTAGTCAATTAAAAATAACATAGAAGGATGCAAGAAGTACCAAGAAATTATTATGAAGAAGTTGAGGAGATCAAAGAAGAAAGAGAAGATGTAAAGAATAAATATATCCTTAAAGAGACCATTTAGTATCATAAATGTAAGATGATTTATGTGAAGCATGTTTTTTTTGTAGATATGAATATACCAAGACAATAAATCCTTCGTGGCCACAAAGATAAGCAAAGAGTTAAGGAACAAGAGCTTGAGATAGATCAAGTAAAAGAGGAGAACATTCATACTTATCATACAAAAAAATTGGAGAAGAAGGTAAGATTGAAAAGGAACAATATCAATCCAAGGATAGATCAAATATGAAGCATTGGATACACAAGTAAAATATGGTTATAAAGAGAATGAACTATAAATCAATTAGAGCAAATAAAAATAGTAAAGAAGACAAAGGCAAGATGAGTTCATTCATTTTCTGAAAATCATATTTTGTGTATTAGCATGGTGTTATTACTTATTACAAGGCCATGAAGACTAAATAAAGAATTTTAAAAAAATATTATATTAGTATGGGGTATATTATCATGCCTTAACCAAGCTAAGATGTAGAATTTGTGAGATAATAACATGGATAATGGTTGGAAACAAGACTTTAGGGATAGATTCTGAAAAAATAGAAATAGAGGTAGTATAACTGGAAGCTAAAAAGGAAAAATACATAATAAAGAGTATAAATCTCATTAAGATGGTAATAAATATACAAATAAGGCAAAGCAAGACAAGGATAAAGAAGAACAATGAGGAAAAAATTATCATGGAAGAAGTTGAGATTGGATATTTTGAAGTGCATCAAGTAAATTGGAATCATGGACAACATGATATAAAAAGAGAGAGGTTGAATATACCTAAAAGGCATGATGAAATGTCTAATTTTATTAATAAATTTGTTTTATGTTAAGGTTCAATAAAATAAAAAATCTATAAAGAAGAATATGTATAAGTATGAATCATTTGACATGCTCACATGTATGAGAAATTAATTGAAGTAGATCAACAAGAAAAGAAGAGAGAGAATGAAAATAAGGATAATATTAGTAAATAAATAAGATTAAGAGGGATAAAATAATTAAAAATAATTGGAAAATAAATAAGAATCTTTATTTGAGCTGGAGCTCAAAATTTTCCCACTTAGGGAGTATGATGTAGGAGCATCATAAATTCTATTTACATTTTGTTTTGATGAGTCAATGTCTAGTTTGATAAGGTTATAGGTAAGTGTGATGAGTATTATTTGGTCAATTTAGGAGTGTGAAATTTAATAAGAATTCAAAATTTGAACCTCTAGAGTGATAAATGGATTTGACCTACAAAATGGTATTTTGAAATATTTGAATGTATAAGTGGTAAATGAGAGTGTTTCCTCATTATGTAAGCTTGAATATAGTAATGTAAGGGTATATTATCAGGATATACAGAGTTTTTAATGTTATATGATTTTAATTTAATCTTAATCTATCTTAAATCAGTATATAAGTATGTCTAATGTAGGAAAAGGTTAAACATAGCATGCTTAGATAAGTCTTAGGAGGTTGAGAGGTATTTGGTCTTAAAACAAGACCAAACCAAGTTTAAATATGTTTTTAAAAAATATATAAGATAAAAATAATAAATAAAGTATCCAAGGATGATATAAAGGTGAAGAGGATGAAAAAATAATGGTTGTTGGTGAGTTGTAGGTCTCAGTGAAGGTTAATAAATTATACAGGGGTCTGATATGTATTTTGGAAGATATATTTATAAAATGAGGGTGTTTTGTGTTTAAATAATTTTAATAATACTTATATTAATGTGTAATATCATTTTATTTAATTTTTTATATATATATTTTTAATCTTATGATGAATTTATGATTTATAAGTTAAAGACAAGGTTTTTAAAAACACAATCTAATAAAATGATTTAGTTTTATGTATTTTTATGATATAAAAACTTGGTAAAGTCATTAAAAATGTATATAAATATTTAATATATTATATCTAAGTGATAATAATATTTTAAAATCATTAAACTCAAAATTTTCCATTATATATGCTCTCTAGTCTATGTTTCCTAATCAAGCTATACAATTAGGGACATAAGGTGTTTTTGTGTATCTTTGGAGATTATTCATACATGAAAATTGATTTTAAAAGTAAGGAAAATATATAAATACTATATAATGTTAATTTTATGTGTTATTATTATAATTTTTTCAATGAACAAAAATTAAATCCAAAATTGGGTGTTTGATATCGTGTAAACCCTAGTCTAGATTTTGAGAGCTTATTTTTTCATTTACTTGAGTTTTAACCATTAAAAACTTATAAAATTTTGGTATAATGGTATTTAGATAAAAATAAGAGTGTATAATTTTTTTACTTCATTTATATGTGTTTTTATAGTGAAAACCCTAAAAAATCAGATGATAGCCCTATTTAGAGACCTTAAACCCTTATTTCTTGCACAAAATACTGATTTTGAAGGCTAAGAACTATTTAAAAACATATGAAATTTTGATCACTGACGTAATAAAATATATGTAAGATAATATATTTATTATCATTAAATTATAAAAGTATGTAAAAGGATAAAGATCATAATATTAGTCTCTAGTCATGTGTTATAGTCTAAAACCCCGTATAAGAATTATAAGGAAGAGTATAGGTCCAAAATGAATGCATAATTTGGTTTGAAACCTTGTAAAATATAAATATAAATTGGAAAGTGAAGTTATAAATTTTTTCTCAAAAACTTATGACCCTTGTTCCTCAAGTGATGGTTAATTGATTAGTTAGTAGGTCTATGTACAAAAGGTAAAAACACATCATTTGTTTCCTAATTAAGGATTGATTAGAAAAATACTTGAAATTTATATTATGAATTAGGATAAAGGTGATAACATTAACACAATTAAGTAATTATGAATTTTAAGGATATTAACCATTGAGGGAGACTAGGTGTATTGAATAATACTACAAGATAATTGACACATACAATAAGACTGAGGTAAGCAAGCTATGAAGAGTTTATGGGAGTAATGATTGCTATAAGAATAAAATAAAAAGGGATGTAAAAATAAAAATATTTGTTGTGTAATATAAATTATATAATGGTATTATAACTTTTAAGGCCATAGATCCTCAATAAATATAAGAATACCTAATAAAATATACCATCAAGACGTTTACTTACATCAATTACCTATATACCCATTAATACAAAGAGGGACTCAGACTTATTTATTTATACCATATGTGTGGAAGTGTGTGTGCATAAGTGTAAACTATACTACATTAAGATACATATAATGATCTAGATTATAATTTGGTAAATATGGCTCATGTTTTGAATGCTTTAGATCCGTAGTATAGTTTATTGTATGATTGATATGTGAATGTGAATGAATAGGGTAGAGTGCACTTGTAAATTTATTAGTATGTATAAGATTGAGAGGTGGTTTTTTGATATTTTCTAGATGATAATGAGTAATCTTTTATTTGTATTTATACTAGCTCTTTTGAAATAATCCTCATGAAAGGGTTAATTCCATTCTTAGGCTGAGCCATTCACATCTAAAGATTTGAAAATTTGAGTGTTTTTAAGGTAAGGATACCTATGTTAGATTAGGGAAAATAACATATATGCTATTATCCTTTCTTAAATGCAACTATCCAAGAAGGAAAGATGTTGAGGTTCTATAACTGATAATGAATGACATCTATCAAATTTTATGTATTTTGTGGTTATTGGTGATATAGGTAATTAGATTAATCAAGGATAAACTAAGAAATAAGTAAATAGACCCAGTGAGGTGGTGAGTGTCATTATTTTGGCTTAAAGTAAGGTTAAATTTAAGGGTAGATCCTTGAGATATATTTGTCAAGTGTCCATATAAACCTAGATTTAAACATATACATGGACAAATAAATGTCTCACACACAAGGCCAAGGGGATTCACAGAATAGAAAAGTAATGGATAGCCTATCATGAAATAGAAAAAAACATCAATGAATCATAGAATAATTTATGCTAGTCTACACTATCATTGTTTGTCATGATCATAGAATAGTAAAGTAGCATACCCATGTAACACTATATAAAGTATGAGTAATAACAATGCATGTGTAAGTAATTGGTATAGATAAACATAGTACATGTAAATGTCATAGAAATATATAAAATGTATCAATATATCCTATGGAATAAGATGCCCCCAACATTAACCTGGCCCTTGGGTATAAGAATGTCCAACATCTATATATCCATATATCATGTATATCTATATGTATTGCATGCCACTCATATATACTATGAAATGCATGTGTGTATGAAAAAAATATGAAATCTACCAAACATATGATAAATAACATATGTTAATAATGTAAACTAACAATCATGCCATTCTCACATCATGATTTTTGATTTTTTGAATGTTTATGTATTTTTGAACATATGTGTATGCTAGTTAAGGAGACAATCAATGGGATGTGCCCATGTAATGTCTAGGATAAATAAATATAACTTTTTTTTCATTTGGAAAATGTTTTTTCCTTATTTTTATCATGGTTCATTGGTGATTGTCTTAATGCAATCATGCCTTGATTTTGAATATGTTTTTGTAATGCCCACTAATTATCTGTATGATGTTTAGGTGTTCTATGATAGGCATAATAGTATATGGATTTATTTATATGATACACTATATAGAAAATGATTAATATATTTTTAATCTTATCTCTTATAATTTCACTTGGATTCTTATTAACCTTGTGCAAATTATTTAAACCATTGATTGTATATATATTTAATTTTTGAGCTCATAATTTAGATGTAATATTTTGAGGCACAAATATATTTAATGGAGAGGAAAATGTGAAATTGAAACTATCATGAATGATATTTTTATATGTGAAATATTATGCTCAAGGGATGTAACCATTAGAAGCAAATCTTTAATTTGATTTTTTTGTTATTGTGAGATAACAATGCAGAAAGTGTTTGTATTCTTATTATGTTGATTGTCTTAAATTATTGAATTTCCTTTTTCAGTTGTAGGTTACTTTTGAGGGGATATGTCATTTATACATGAGTTATATCTATATTATCTTGAACCAATAGGTGTGAACATAATGTGAGATAAGTAATCATCTAGATCAATAAGATTCAAATTTAGATTACACAATTGGTCATTTATTTTCTCTTACATATCATTATTATCATAATCACTATCATACCAATCTATGTATATGCAATGATGATTTTATGAATCGATCAAAACTGGGAGATCTGGATTGATATCCTTTTGATTGAAATTAGTTTGTGGTTATTTATTTGTGTCTTTATTAATTTTCATACTATTTTCCTTATTATTTAATTTAATGGATTCACCAAACTCACATTTATGATGTTGATATAGTGGGATATGATGTTATAGAGGTATTTTATAACAATTCTTAAATTTTGAATGTGAATCAATCCCATTATTTGATTGTGTCATTTTATAATATTTAAAGTGATCATTATATAATGGAGATCTATTCACATATCCATCATGCATATATTTCACACATTTATGTAATGTAGATGAAAATTCTTCCATAACATGTATCCAAGGTCTACCCAAGAGTAGACTGTAAGGTATATTATTAGGCAAGACTTAAAATAGAGTAAGAAATGTTTTGAGTCCTATTGTCATATCTTATGATATTATTCCAAGTGTCTAATGTGGGATATAATCAAATCCTTCTAAAATTTAATCTATTTTTTGAATATTATTCCTATGGATGCCTGATTGTTGTAAAAAAATCAAACTGCAAATATTAAGTCCCAATCCATTATCTATCAATACATGTTTGACTGCTTTAATTTGGATTTGAGATTAAATAAATAGTGGTATATATTTCTCTATTATTTGGTTCATGGGGTAGTATTCATTTTCAAAGGAAATAAATTTGTTAATATGCTTTAATATATTCATGAGAGAAAAAAATATGTAGGTTTTATAAAATTAGAGAGTGTTGTGTGACACAATGCATCATATAAGATGTCCTTGTAAATAGTTAATATATTTAGTAATTAAAATATTTAAATTTTACCATGATTATTATTTATTTAATCAATTATGTCATACCCCTTAGGTTGATTAGTTTACTTAGTGGTAGGTGAAGGGGGTTGAGCAGGACTGTGCTGACTACCTTTATTTTGCCATACAAAATGGGGAATCTTACCTTGTATAGTAATGACAACATGGATTATGGAACCTAAAATAAGTATTGGGTGAATAATCAGGGTAGGATGGTATATGAGATAATGTAGAGGTTGAGGTAGAGGAGGTAAAAAAAGGAGTCATGCATTCCCTCTAGTGTCTAGTGGTGACATGAAGTAATTTGGATTAGATATTAAAATAATATGAATTAAAGAAGGCTTGAGATTTTCCATTATTTATTTTTTCCTTATATGTACACAAATATCTAATCCATTTCATTATATCATTTATTTTATATTTTAAGAATGTTTGCACAAGACTATATATCTAAAGATGAAAACCACCCAAATTTAGCCAATAAGTCTACAAATCTAAGTATGAAACCAAAACTAGTCATAAGAAATGTTATTACAATATGAAAATCCACCAAATAGTGGCACCAATATAAAATAAACAAAAAAAAACAATAGTAAAAAACCATCCTCAACAAGGACAATCACATGTCATCTAAATAAAGATATGATCATCATCTTCTTGCATTTGTTCATCCCCAAAACTAACCATAGGTCCCAGAAAACTATCCAAATACTCAGGTCGATTCAATGTATGATCCATGGGTAGGGAAAAGTGTTCAAATTTCCTAAGTAGTTCCTTAATTTTTGAATCTTTTACAAAATTCACCATCTTTGCAATATCATTCATGCTTTCTCTCTCAATCATATTTTATATCTTTATAAAAGTCTCATTAATAAAATCATCAATAATATAAACATAACCCTATTTCAGTTCACTCCTATTACCATGATCAATTTTATAAATCCCATAAACAATAATCCCCACTACAGTAACATCACCATTAGGGGATAAAATATATGGATAATTCTTAACACCAAGCTCCACCCCACCAAACTTAGGCTCCTCCTTATATTTATACTCCTGTAGGGCATAAAGAACCTATCAATTAGGATCCACCCAATATTTTGTACCATTTTTATCAAAGACTAATGATCTAACCTAGCCTATAACCAGATCCAAAACTTATTCAAAATAAGTATCCTTCATGATATTCCCCACATACTCTAGAATCTATACCTTAGTAATAGTGTTATGGCTAATTTTCCAATCAAGAAGATGAGTCATTTTTGGGTAACCTCTAGTGTTAAGAAAGTAGTTGTAGGATATCTTTAGCATTATAATCCTTATAAAATTTTCTAACTCAGATTGTGAAATCTGAAGCTATAATAAAATCTATAAATAGATAATTCTAGTGGTAACTTCAACATTGAAGTTAAGCATTATAGTTTTAAATTGAAAAAAATCAAAATTCCTTTGCTTCCAAATGTACCATAGGACTTTATTAGAGAAAAAAGCCATAATTTATGAAATTTTTTATGAACCTTATTTTTATAAAAAACATAACCAAAAGCAATATTAAATCACATAATTTCATAACCAAAAAAAATCAAATTTTAATATAATTATACCAAATTATATTAGGATATGGAAACTTAAATAAAAGGTGTTCAATAGTCTTTAACTCACCCACATAAAGAAATGAGGAATGCTAAAAATAGAATTTGAAATAATAGACCCAAAAATAATATTTTTATACAAAATCAACCACCTAAAACATGGATTTTTAAGATCAAGGAAAGAGGTTCATATAAATTTAAATCTAAACATCCATCTACACAAATGATCACATACATGACACAAATAATTAAGGCTAAGGTAATGGAATTTGGAGAAAGAGAGTTTATCATATAACATTTTAGTGATGAATTCATTAATAAGTGGATCATTAATCCATTTAATATTATCCAAAAAACAATCCTCTTCATAAAAAATAGTCACACCTCTACCCAATTGAAGAGCCTTGGTAATTAGGGTGTATGTCCTTCACTATGATGAGGGAAGATGAAAATATCCCTGAGGTCCTTCATAACTTGAATTGATAATGATCCCACTAGTAGGTTAGATATATGTAACCATTTCCACTTCTACTTAACTTTAAGGAAGTACCTCAAAATATTATTCCTTATTAGGACCTTCCAATTTTCATCTCTAATCAAATCCCTAATGATCCATTTGACTGCAAGAGTAATGACTTGGTGCTTAGGATCTTTCAAATTGAAACCCCTAGTTTTTTTTGGGAGCACACCAAATCTTTCATACCACTACATGCCTTTTCCTATTACCCTTTCCATCATACCAAATAAAATCTATAATGATTATGTGCAAGATATTAATTTTGGACTTATTGAAAATATAATTGGAAACATAATAAATACTATTCTAGGATATCAATTTTTGTCATAACTAAATTATTCTGGGGAGTGAAAGAAGATGACCTTGCCACTTAATAATTTTACTATTATTTTTGACATATAACTAATCCCACATATATTTGAATGAGGGTCACAAGGAAAAAGTAATACAAAAGTATATTACCAAATAATTTAGGCTCTTCCATACCCACCCAAACTCACCTAGCCAAACTGGTGGATGTTCCTCCTACCCCATCATAAAACATTTATGTAAGGCCACTCTAGACCTAGAGGTAGAGAAATAAACATCAAGCCTATTTGTATCTTGTTGAAGGTTATATTTCTCAAGTATAGTAAACAAGGTAGTATCATTATCAAATTGGATGTTAATAAATTTATAATAATTAGGTAATGAGATACCTCTAACTGGAGGACAAATAATAATACTTATAAATAAATAATGCAAGGCTTCAGTCATGATAAAAAAACAAGGAGGGGGAAAGGGGGCATCCTTGTATAATTGATATTTGAATATAAATAGAATAAATAAGTTCTTCATTAATCTTAATGACAATATAATCATCCTTTAATAAGGCATTTACCATCTGGCAAAAGCTATCTTGAAATCCAAATATTTTTAGAATTGAATCAATAAATGTACATTATATTATATCATATGCTTTTTAAAAGTTAATAAGGATAATCTTGACATGTTGAATAGAGTCTCAATCATAATTCATTCCTTCCCAAATAGAAATGAGGTTATCCAAAATATATCTTCCTTCAACAAACCTAGTTTGAGTTCCTAAAATAATGGTAGGCAGAAGGGACAAAATTCTCCTAGCTAAAAGCTTAGTTAGGATTTTATAAGAGACATTTAAGAGAGTGATTTGTCTTAAATTATTAAATTGGTTTTTATATCCATCCTTAGGGATGAGTTTGAAAAATCCTATATTAGTTTTAGGACCCAAAAAGCCAGCTCTAATGGCTTCCCTATAAATTTTAAGGCATTCAAGATAAATCCAATCCTTATTTGATTTATAGAACTCAATAAGGCAAACATAAATGAATAAGGATTTATAATATTTAAAAGATTAAATTATGGACTTTATGTTGAGTATGGTATTAATATACATAGATTGTCATTAGTGTCAAGGTAATCTTAGTACATAATGCATTAATGATAAAGTGATAGGTTCCAAGTGGATTTGAGAGTGCATATCATGTGTGTAGGAATTTGAGGTAATTGACCATATTTGAGGGGTAATATTAGGTTTATATAATTATTGGGGCACTTATATAAGTGAAATTAATCCATTGGAATAGTCTTGTGAAGGTCTAAGTGATCCTAGTCATCTCCTAGTCATCTTGGCAAAACTTCAAGCATAAAAAGATTGATGATGTCAGCATTCACACGTGTGAAGGTGTCAAAATAAAGTGGTCACATGGGTTTGTTCTATTTGTGCCTAGTTTATATTATAAAAAAATTATGTCATGAAAATATTCATATAAAAAGTTATGGTGGTAAAAATTTGGTCTCCTAGGCAAATTTCACTATTTTCCATACTTTGCCAAATTTGTAATATCAAGTGAACAAGGAAAACCTGTCAGTAGTATTTTGTTTATAAATTTTGATAATGGATGAATTTTATGGTGGTTTACAAATAAAAGTGGTATAGGACTTAAATTTATATCCAATAAAATTGATTAGGAGTTTTGAATAGTAACATAATTACATTTATTGCATGTGAGAGTTGATTGTTATTGACTGTGTTTTTTGAAATAAACCAGGGTGCAAAGACATGATTGTAGAAGACAAAGTATTAATCAAATATTGTTGGTATAAAAATAATAAATTAAATATACTATATATATAATATTAAAAGTGATTTTTAGTTTTGAATGTTTTTAAACATGTAGTTATAGAAGGTCAAAGTTGACTTTTGTTGACTATAATTATTGTAGGTTTGAATAGGCTTCTCGCAGTGGTGTTTATAAGCCTTTGGAGGCCAAATTAGGGTGTCTTATGGATTGGATGATGTTAATAAGTTATTAATATTTACATACATATTTTGAATATACATGTAAATTTTATATCCAGTTAGTTTGAGCCTCTTTTGTAAAGATAATGTGTTGGGCTAGTTAAGCCTAATACATCTTTAAGAGATAATAGAGGTTTCAGAGTATGAGTGAATGATTTGAGGACTATTTACAATGCTAATATATATTATAAGTTATATTAAATTTATTTGTAAATATTTAATTTTTGGTAAGATATTTATGGACCATCTTGGTTCATTTGTTGTTTGTTGAGTAAACAAGGGTAATTGGAATAGGTCTCCATGAGACCTAATGAAGACTTGAGGCCTATTGGTGTGTTCAAAAGGTAAGAGAGTGGTATAAGGATTGAAATACATGTATAAGGTATATAAAACATATTTTTTATGTAAATAAAATTTATATTATGTTTGATGAGGTCTATTACATTGTAAAAAGGTCTTCATGTAACTTGTGCCTAATGGAGGACTATTTGCTTAAGCTTAGTGAGGGGTTAGTGCCATTTGAATCATGGACGACCTATTGAATGGATATTTATTATATGTAACATGTCATAAGATATATTTTGATATTTATCCAATTGATATAAAATCCTTAAGGGTTAAGTAAAGTGTTGTGTCCATCCAAGATTGATTGGAAAAAGAACAATGCATATGTAGAAGACTATTTTGGTCTCATTGTGCTAGCTAGATAATTTGGTATGTGAAATGAATTGTATATGAATATTTAAATTGTTAATAGGATATTAAAACAATAATAAAATAATTATAAATATTTTATGAGGGTCTAACATTATTTTTTTCCAGGTCATGAGCATGTAAGAAGAATTATTTCAAGGTTATTAGGCCTATTTTGCTTAATTAGCCTAATTGGGCTAGTTAGACTATTCGAGAGAGAAGACAATGGCATGAGGATTTGAAGAAGTGTGGTAGGGAATTATAATAATAAGAATATTTTTGTAAAAATTTCATAAATATCAAATATTGGTGCTAAAGGTAATTAGTAATTTTGTGTATTGATTCAAGGCATAATTAGGCCTAGTTTGTCTATATGACCTAGAGTGAAGAAGTGAATTGATTATATGTTGAAAGAGTAATGTATATGTTTTGAATGATTTATATTTATGATTTTCAAATATTATATAATAATATAATAATATGAATGAGGAATGGCCTTAAGGTCATGATCATGTGTATGAGGAGTGTAGAAGAGAAAGAGTTGGTGTATGCCTATGCAAGAGGCATATTTGTGTTTGTATGAACTATAATCAATTGTCTGAGGTATAAAGGTAGGTTTTCAGGTTTTATAAAAAGAGAAGAACATTATAAGGTATGTAAGACATTATATAAGATGTGGATATCAATTTTGAGGAGATTGAGTTGGTGCTTGATCATCTAGGGGGTTGTAGTCTCCTTGCTAGTTGGTGCTAGCTAAATGTCAAGCGGGTGCTTGAATAAATTGAGGAGTGGGTGCTCCTTGATCAGTTTATTCTGATATAAATTGAAACAATATATTTATAGGATAATAGTAAAAATATTTTTTCATGTGGGTTCTCTTCCCCATGAGGGTTTCCCACATAATTCATGTGTTGCATGCTTTTGATCTTGCATTATTTTTTTGTTTATTACAATGAATGGTTTATATGATTTATGAATGTTTATGTAGAATGGTTAAGATTTTTAAGAATTAGAATTGAATTTGATTTATTACATCACTGATTCACCACCCCACCTCTCAATGATTGTGCTTCCAACACTTTATCTCATCTAAGGAAATTTAGTGTCAAGGAAAATGAATTATTCACTGGATACTTTCTTAGAACTACACTTAGAACATGAATCCATATTAATATAAAATTGTATATTCAAGACATATATTAAGAAAAGATTTAAATATAAGGAAAAAAAAACTTTCTTCATTTCACCTATATCACTAGACAAAAAACCACCATAATCAATATTAGGGATCTTATTTTTGCACTACCTAAATTTGAATAATTTAAAGAACTTAGAGACTTTATCACATAACTTCATATAGTTGAATCTAGAATGAGATTGATCACCTCTATAAATATACATTTTGTGTTGTCTTAACTCATGTTTGAGCACATATAAATCATTGAGGAGATAATTACCAAGATCATTCAACAAGGCTCCTTCAGAGAGGATAAATTTTTCCTTGGTGATATGAACATTTTTTCATTTCATCTTGGCTTTATGTTGTCCATAGGTATGGGTAATTTTTTTTTACATAAATCTATACTAATATTCCATTTGTCAATATTGGAAGAGAATTCTATTGTAAACTTACCAATATTCTATGATGAAAAAATACCTCCTTTACATTCAATATTATTCAAGAGGGAGATATTGAGCTTATAGAGACATTTCCATTCATAAGCACTAACTTCTAGATCATTGTTCAAGAAAATAGTAATCTCAATAAAGTGGTGATTTGATATGGTGAAAGGGATCACCTCTACTAATTTACAACATTCCTCTTTCTGGGTTATAAAAATGTTTTTATTAAAGTAAAATATGTCAAGCCTAGAATACACCCTCTTATGATTGACCTAGTTATTTCACCAAATAAATCATATGCTTTTGATATGTATTTTTCCTTGGTTTAGAGGATAAAATATCTTGTGAATATGCTTCCATCATGCATAAATTTCACACATTTATGTAGTGTATATGGTAATGCTTCCATAACATGTATCCAAGGTCAACCCAAGAACAAATTATAAGGTAGATTATTAGTCAAGACTTGAAATAGAGTAATTAATGTTTAGGTCCTACTGCCATATGTTATGATATTTATCCAAGTGTATGATGTGATATTTAATAAAATCCTTTTACACTTTTTTATAATTTTTGAATAGTATTCCTATGGACACCTAATTATTGTAAAAAAACTCATACTACAAATATTAAGTCTTGATCCATTATCTATCAATACATGGTTGACTAATTTTATTTTGATTGAGATTGAATGAACAATGGTATATATATATGTATTTTTTATTTGGTGGGATAGTATTCATTCTTAAAGGAAATCATCTTGTCAGTATGATTTTATGTATTCATGATAGAAGCAAAGTATGTGGGTTTTATAAAATTATGGAGAGTTGTGTGACACAATGAATCATATAATATGTCCTTGTAAATATTTGATATCTTTAGTAATTAAATGATATAAATATTAGCATGGGTATTATTCAATTTATCAATGACATCACCCCACTTACATTGATTGGTTTACTTTATGGGAAGTGAAGGGGGTTGAGGAGGAACATGTTGACTACCTTTGTTTTGCTATACATAGTGGAGCATATTACCTCTTTTACTAATGAAAGTGTGGATTGTGGAACTTAATATAAGCATTGGGTGAATAATGGGGGTATAATGGTAGCTGATATAACCTAAAGGTCAAGAGGGAGGAGGGAAAAAAATGAGTCGTACATGCCCTGTAGAGTCTACTAGTGACATAAAGTAATTTGGATTAGATATTACAATAATATGAATTGAGGAAGGTTTGATATTTTCCATTATTTATTTCATCCTTATTAGTGCATAAATATTTTATCCATTTCATTACATGATTATGAAATATATTTCATATTATAGGCCAATACCATATTATTATAACAATATTTGCCTAAACTAGAAAATATACAGTGTGAATATCCATTATAGCCATGCTACAATGTTTAGAATAAATAACCAACCAACCAAATAAAACCTTGATAAAATATTGTAAACAAGAAAGAAGGTTATGATAAAATAAATTAAAAAAATAAATTATATAAACTAATTTAAAAATAGGTACACCATTCACCCTCTAGATGGAATCTATTAAAAATAGCAAATTATAAATTTTGAAAAATCCTTATAATATTTTGGCAAACAAAAACGAGATTTTTAATCTACTCAATATAACTAGTATAAAGCTTTGAGAGTTTGAAAAATAGATTTATTTTGGATTAAATATTATCCAAACAAGGAATGAACCTAATATAATAAGACTTAATAGGATAAAAAGCATTAAAAACTAAGAAAAATGGGAAAATATCAAATTTTCACCTATGAACATATATAGTTTTTAGAAATCAGGTCTGGAAATTAAACCCTAGGGAGAAATCTTAAAACCATAGAAAATGGGATGAAACCCTAAAGGAAAACTAGGGTTTGACAATGTTAAATAAATATATGGGTCCACCAATATATTTTACCTTATTTTTTATTAAATACAAACTTAATAAGATAAAGTTTGTGTGTGTGTGTGAACTAATATTATTATATATTAAAATGAAGCATAAATATGAATGTAAAAGACTAAAGCTGATTTATCAATTACACTTGCTAAATATGGAATATACCAAGAAGATATGATAATTAGCATCATTATTTTATATTAAGGATTGAGAATATATATAGGTGGTAAGGTAGGAAATATAAATAGACTATGATCCACTCATATCATGATCTATAGCTCTAGGCTCATTTAAATGCTACTGTTAATCACTATGTTCTGAGTTTGACCAATCTATCTTTGCATATATTACTTTTTATTTATATTACAAGTTATTTCAACTATAATTTTTATGTTTATATATGTGATCCCAAGATTTTAATATGCATATAATAACCATAAACCCATCTCCTTCACTTAAAACCCTATATCTAATTTCCACACAAGGTTATGACTTGAAAAAGGGCAATAAAGGTAAGTTGATATGAACCCAACCACTCCCCATTAAATGGATAGGGTTTGAATATATATCCAATAATTTAAAGAGGGAAGTAAAATTACATTTAGTTTTCCTTGTAAGGTGAAATTGTTAAATAGTTCTCATTGAATATATGAAATGTAATTTATCATTCAATACTTATAAAATGATAACTTTGGCTTGGGCTTGAGGTGATTTAGACTTGGATAAGACCTAATACTTATTATAGATTGGTAAGTTAGGAAGAATAGGGTGGTTCCTTTTGATGATAAAGTATTAGAGTATGATTGATATATTCTTTCTAGATATGTAATAGGCTTACACCTAATTTGTATTTATATGAGACTCTTTCTCATGCCATTGACATGTTAGATAAATGGGTTGACCTATAGGTTTGATTTTAATTTAAAATTTAATCAATGCTTGTCTTGGGATGGAAATATTAGGTTTGGATGGTGCCAAATGTATGGTATCATCTATTTTTTATGTCTTCATCTGGTAGATAGGAACAATGATATGATGCTTTGGAGATGTCTAAGTATGATAATTGACTAGTTTGGCACATATTGGGGGAATTATTATAGGTGATTGATAGCAAAGAAAAAGGGTCAAACCCATGTAGATAATTTGGATGTGAGATAATGAAAAATAAGAGTCATATATGTATGCACAAGTCATGTATGTTGAAGGTAGGTCAAAATTAGCCTTTTCAAGTATTTAATACCATATTTTAGCATCTACACAACATCATGGAAAATTATGATAACCACTCTTCTAAACTAAGCAACCACAGATCCATTCTAGGCTATATTGGATGGCTATGCATAGATAATGATCTTAATAGAACATTGAATAAGATAATTACCCTATCCTCTTATAATTTACATAAAATAGTAAGTGTAATAAATCATGTACTTTTACATTTAGATTTACGTAATTTATGCCACATTGTGTGTGTGTGTGTGTGTGTGTGTGTGTGTGTGTGTGTGTGTGTGTGTGTGTGTGTGTGTGTTTAGAATTTTTTATTTTATTTTTTCAAATGATTGAATTTTATTTATTCTCATGCTAACTAATGATCCCATCAATGGGATATCCATGTATATGTCCTAGATTAATTATTATGCATTTCATTCATCATATAAAAGTATCAATTATTGTTATATGTATATGTATATATGTATACATACATACACACATACATACATACATACATACATACATACATACATATATATATATATATATATATTTCAAATGATTGAATTTTATTTTATGTGTGTGTGTGTGTGTGTGTGTGTTTAGAATTTTTTATTTTATTTTTTCAAATGATTGAATTTTATTTATTCTCATGCTAATTGATGATCCCATCAATGGGTGTGTGTGTGTGTGTGTGTGTGTGTGTGTTTAGAATTTTTTATTTTATTTTTTCAAATGATTGAATTTTATTTATTCTTATGCTAACTGATGATCCCATCAATGGGTGTGTGTGTGTGTGTTTAGAATTTTTTATTTTATTTTTTCAAATGATTGAATTTTATTTATTCTCATGCTAACTGATGATCCCATCAATGGGATATCCATGCATATGTCCTAGATCAATTATTGTGCATTTCATTCATCATAGAAAAGTATCAATTGTTGTTATATGTATATGTATATGTATATGTATATATGTATACATACATACATACATATGTGTGTGTGTGTGTGTGTGTGTGTGTGTGTGTGTGTGTGTGTGTGTGTGTGTGTGTGTGTGTGTGTGTGTGTGTGGATGTATACATATATACATATACATATACATATAACAACAATTGATACTTTTATATGATGAATGAAATGCACAATAATTGATCTAGGACATATACATGGATATCCCATTGATGGGATTATCAGTTAGCATGAGAATAAATAAAATTCAATCATTTGAAAAAATAAAATAGAAAATTCTAAAGACACACACAGTATATATATATATATACAAACATACATACGTACATACATACATACACACACACACACACACACACACACACACACACACACACACACACATGTATAAATATGTATATATATATATATATATATATATATATGTATGTATGTATGTATGTATGTATATATGTATGTATATGTATATGTATATGTATATGTGTGTGTGTATACATATACATATACATATAACAACAATTTATACTTTTCTATGATGAATGAAATGCACAATAATTGATCTAAGACATATACATGGATATCCCATTGAAGGGATAATTAGTTAGCATGAGAATAAATAAAATTAAATCATTTGAAAAAATAAAATAAAATAGAATAAAAAATTCTACACACACACACACACACACACACACAGACACTGTGTGTGTGTGTGTGTGTGTGTGTGTGTGTGTGTGTGTGTGTGTGTGTGTGTGTGTGTGTGTGTGTGTGTGTGTGTGTGTGTGTGTGTGTGTGTGTGTGTGTGTGTGTGTGTGTGTGTGTGTGTGTGTGTGTGTGTGTGTGTGTGTGTGTGTGTGTGTGTGTGTGTGTGTGTGTGTGTGTGCGCGTGCGTGTGCATGTGTACATATATACATAGACATATACATACACACGTACACAAACACACACACACACACACACATAAAATAGAAAAATAATAACTATGCTTGACATATTTTACTACTTACATGATTGATGTATGTTATTTATCATATATACATGATAAATTAAATATCCATTTTATATGCACATGTTTCACAATATGAAATGTAGGGATGCAGGACATAAAAATTATATATGACATGGACATTCAAATGAGGGACTTTATTTAAACCTAGATGTAATGCTCTCATATTATAAACATGCCTACAATGGGGAAATCTTGGTAAAATTTACATGTTACATATTTTTTATGATGATTGTATTGATCATATTGAGCTACTTAGAATTATTATAAATGACTTGATCTCTTGTATCCTATTCAGAGTACTATATTCTATGGACCATGTACTTTAATATGTGCAATGATGACACAAATCACTTAAGTAGACTAAATTTTCTTATTCTATGCATGTTTGATGTTGATTATTATTACATGGTGTGAACATTGATCATGTATTGTGTGATGTGATATTTTATATGCATGACATTTTATGTAATATTGTGTGACCATTATATGCTACATTGTATGCTCCATGATTGACAACTACATTGAGTGATCATTGGCATATGTTATATTGAGTTATATATTACATGATTATATGATTGCATAGATTATGTGTAGTCACGTAATTAACTAGTTATGTCAAGGATCTTATAGTTTTTCATGGCCATGTTTATCTCAGGTTAGAGTCAACTTAGAGTCATGTCATGTCTAGAATGTTTGTGTCTATCATGATCATGATAGTGTGTATATATGTCTTCATGTATTTACATGATTACTAATATTTTGGTTCCATAAATTATATCACACTCTTATATTTTTGTGTGAATTATTGATCAATTCTTTTATCTCTAGTGATAATTACTATGATGAATATTACATTGTGCCTAATTTTAATTTATACATGACACTTGTATGCCTTGGGTTAAATGTTTCATATGGGTGTGAATGATAAGAATATTTATATGATTAGATGATATTATCATGTTAACACATGTTTTATATGTGTACATCCTTCCTATATAAAATGATGCATATACCTCTTCTTTTGAGAGAAGTGATTCATAGGCTATATCCCTCATCTCAAAATGGGGGCATAATAGTGGGGTTTTCATAGAGATCAAATCCTTTACATACATTAAATTTATATTGGGACATATTATAATGTAGATGAAATAAATTAGGACATATTATGATTTAAATGGGGTATACTTATGATTTAGATTGGGGAAGTTTGAAATATTTACACATATGTAAGGCATATGAGGGGAATTTTACAAGAATATGAAAAGCAAATAACAAATTCTATGACATGATGAAATAAATTGGGTGGATTCAATTGAATAAATTTATTAGGTTACATGGGTCAGATTGAATAGGTTATTAGATTTATCAAATTAGATAGAGTGGCATACATATTTATGTCATTTTATATCACACTGATGTAAAAATAGCTTATATTATGGGGCATGTATGTTGTTCATGCATTCCATTTTCTATTTTATATGATGGTAAAAAATGTAACTACATAATAATTGTGAATCAAAATTTTTTCTACAAAGTTTGATTTAATGTTTTTGAATTTATAATTGAACTGGATGTGGGGTTACATTTTTTACATATGAGTTTGGTACGCAGATATAACCTTTGCATGTGAACATGGTACAAGTTCCATAAAAACATTTATGATGATATTTTGAGTAATTTAATTGATGTTCTTCAATGCATAACTACTAGTACTCTACAGTCTCAAATGAGGGTCAATGCATATTATTCTTAGCCCATGGATTTTACAAGTAGTATCTCCTTGGGAATAATCACCTGATTTTATAATGACTTCAAAGGGTATCTTGGGTTGTGTATCCACAAGTGAATTTTTTATTTTATTTTTTAATTTTAAATATATCAATGATCTAGATTGGATCATATTTCCTATCATGAGTGGACATTAATTTTTGCATGTTTCTTTGTAGGTTCTACATGGAATAAGCTATATATTTAGGGAATAATTGAAGAAATTAAATATAGTTACACGTACACATTAATTTTTTACTTTATCCTTTTAATCTCACATTTTTAATACTAGAATAAAAATGGGGCACTTGTAGACACATAAATTTGGTTTTTGATTTAACTTTTTAGGACATAGTAGATGTGAATCCTAGGTTGTTAAAGGGATGGAGTAAAGGGGTGAATATAGATAAATATTTCAAATGATTAATTTAATTAATTTACCCTAAGTATGAATTCAAAGGATAAATTCCACTTATCTAGAGTGAAATGTGCATCACTGGGTGATGGTAGTAATAGAAAAGATCAAGTAATTAATCTAGAATATTTTCTTTTAGAAACTAGAGCCTCACCTACTTTGGGTCAATAACATGGTCAAGAGGATAGTAGTGTGTTGAGTTATTGGTCAATGCACTTCACTAATGTCCTTTTATGGGTAGGGTCCCTATAACTATTAGGGATGCTATGAGAGGTTTCTTAGGTCATGTATGTGTCCTTAAGAGATTTTGATCATCTGTCTATGTTTCCTTTTAGCTATTATTTCTTGAGAACCCTAATGAATACCTACACACATGAAATAAAAACAAGATCAAATACAAAAGGAAGGGGAAAAGGATGGGTTATGGGATGTTACGATCAAACAACCTAGAACCCTTGATATTATGGTTATTACCTCTATTAACCCCAATGGTAGGGGTCATAAATATAATGTAGTTATCCCTTAGGGAGAATTCATAATTAACTCACATAGTATGCAAGAATGAATTTTTCTTAGGCTTTTATTTGATTAAGTCTATAAGTCTATGTGTGAAGCTGAGTAAATATGCAAAGTGTTGAGCTATTTATTGATCAATTTTATGTAATTATGTGCTAAAGTAGTAAGTGCTAGATGTAGAATGCCTTATGAAGCTCTTTATATATAAGTATATTTATTTTGAATGCAAGACACTTGTTCATAGGTTGAAAAGGTGAAAATATAGATAAAATCATAAGATGAGACCTAAAGGAGGGTAAGTACAAAATAATTTAAAAACATGACCATTAGAGAATAGTGCTAAGGTGAAAAATAATATAGTGTACTCTAGTCTAGGCCCAAAATATTGTCTTGTGTTCACAAAACTAGGTTGTGACTAGGAAAAATAGGCTAGGGGCCCTTATGACTAGACAAAGAATGACATAAATCCACTGAAGGTGTAAAAATGGGGAAACTAAGTCATAATAAGGATTGAAAGACCAAAGCGACCATGTGAATATCACTCTCATTTATCATTAAAAACTTCTTGTGAAAGAGAAAAAAAAGGGATTGTACTTATGTTTGCTTGACCATATTAGGGTGTGTACATTTAATCTAGTAATGCAATGGAATGAAATTATTAGAGTAAAAGAAAAATAAAATACATACATGTACTTACCTATGTGATCCATCCATATATATAATGGAAATTATTTGGATGCAGTCTATTACTTGTCTAGAGAAGTAGACATGCCTTGGAATAATGTTTGTGTAAAGGAAATCCATAAAGTGGGTGTCTCCTATACTAAATCTGAGTAACTAGCTAGATTGTGAGAAATAAAACCTTATTTCACCCCCATTTTTATTTATGAATTTAGTCTGAGAAGTAATCTATAAATGTGGAGAAATAATCCATGTTCACCCCCACTCTAATCTATAATTGAGTCTAAGCAGTAGTATATAAATATTGAGAAATAATTCATGCTTTCCCCAACTATGATCTATAATTGAGTCTGAGATGTAGTATGTATATTTAGAGAAACAATTCATGCTTATCCCCACTTTGATATATGATTGAGTTTGAGAACTAATTTATATAAATGGAGAAATAGGCCATGCTTACCTCCACTCTAATCTATAAATGACTTTGAGAAGTAATATGTAAATGTGGAGAACTAAGGCATGATTGGCCTGACTTTGATCTATAATAGATCCTAAGAATTAAATCTGCTCTAAGGTCAAAAATTGCTACTTGAATTGTATCCTACTTAAAATGGTGTAATTTAGGTCTAATGAAAACTATGGATCCACTGCTACAGATGGTTATATGACCTAATATGGTGAAATCTTGGTAACATCTTGGTGACAAACTAAATGTATTATGATGATATGATCATAAAGAATGGTATAGTTTATCATTCCATTTGTATAACCTAGTGAAATCCTATGGGACCAAGGACATGTGCCCTACATAGTGCCCCCAAACTTGATATATGAGTAATGTAGATGTGTAATATGTGCCTAAAAAAATATTTATATATGGGTGGTGTACCATGTATGTGCCCCCATAGTAATAATATGAGTCCAAAATTGTATCAAAATCTTATGTAAACCTATGAATATGGACAATATCTACCAAAAACCATGAAACCCTAGAAATCTAAGTCAAACTATGAGTGTCTAGATAGAGAAGTTATGTATATGAATAAACTTACATGGTTTTATGTCTAAGTAGAGAAACTGTGTATCTATATAAACCTATGTAACTATATGTTTGAGTAGAGAAATTGTATATCTGAATAAACTTGTGTAACCATATGTCTAAATAGATAAAATAAATATTTGAATCACTAAATTGGGAAATCTGAGTCAAATCATGTATCTATATATTTGAGCCTAAGTATTTGAGTAAATATTTGTTAGTGTGAATAGTGTATGCATTCCCCCTTTTCGTGAGAGAACTAAAACTATGGTAAGGATATCAAACCTAAAGTGACACTAGAATGCATGTTAATGGGTAGTTAGCATTGATAAAATAGTACTATATTGATAGTATTGATAATTTTAGAAGGGTTTTTGATAAATCAATACTAAGATCGACCCATGGTGTATACCAATTTTGTTAAAAATATATGATTTTTGGAATTTATGGAGCCAAATTGATTGGGATAAAAGTGTAACTAATATGGTGTTGGGAATATCATCATCGAGTTCCACACACAAGAAATGGATAAAAAATAGGAGCTTATTAATTCCTAAATATGTATCATAGGTGTCCAGAGTGTTTAATAATGTTTCTCATTTTAAAATTAATCACATGAGTTAGAATTTATGATAATCCTATTATCTATTGATGAAATAGAGGCAAAGCAAGTAGACTATTTCATAATATTTATGATGTTTGGTGGTTGGGATCCACCGTGGCCAAATGTTAGTCTATGAAAAATATGAAGTATGCTATGATAAGAATGGTGAATTATGATCAAGAACTAATCTAAAGACTAATATAAGATAGATGTTTATAATGAAAATTAAGGTAAAGTGATTTGGTTAAAAAAGGAGTAACAAGAAAGGTAAGGTAGAAAAGAGATGTTGTTTATCTTCATTCCAAATATCATGACAAAGTTCAAATATCATCTAGACATGAAATTAACCAATGTATAACACGAAGTAGCATAAGCTCAAATCCTATCAGACATCAGGAAAACATCTAAGGATGGTGTGAAATAATGAAAATAAGGATCAAGTTCACTTTAAGGATTTACCCCTACAAGCAAACAACATTATCCCAAATGCAAGAAGAGTAAGAAAATGAAATAAACTTAAAACTTTCAATTAACATAGCATTGGCACAAGTTATCAAATCTGAATTTAAATGTACACATTAGTAATTTATAAGAACCATTCAAATCTATAAATTAGAACAAGCAGGTGAGAGAGAAGCTAGAATAACAAAAGACATAAGCAAATGTGAAAAAACTTTGTAGAATTCCTTGCTTATATTAATTACTCAAAAGTTTACAATTAGCTCTTGACTTTAAGAACTCCCCCCTTTTACAAATGACAATGTTCCTTTTATAGGATGTAAGAAATCATGTAGGTTAGTTATATCTAATTGCAAAAGTACAAGTGTTAGGACAACTATCCTTTCCATAAATGTGATAAAATACACTAGACTTTCCCAAATGGACTGACCTATAGGAAATGTGCTCTTACAAGTTGCACATGCCTTTATAAAAGAATATTCCTTTTTCAAAAGTATACAAGATTAATTAAAAAAGAATATTCATATATTAACTAAATTATGGGCCCTTGTGCTGTCACATTTTTTCCCTTCCTTGCATGATCTTCATTATATAATGTTTCTCATTGATAAGATAGAGATCAATGATAGGTCTCATGAAAAATTATTTTTATTGATCTTCCAAGCCCTTGAGATCCCTTACAACCGTTTCCAAAGATTACTTCATTCCCATAAAATTTCCCTTCTTCTCCTCTGATGACAAAAGTTGGCCCATGACCTTATTATCAACCCCTATTTTCCCTTATCCTTGGTTCTTTACTTATTTCATGAATTGAGTAGTTTTGTGCTTGAAATCCTCATTAGTTATTAGGCCTAAGGGACTAAGTGTGGTAGGATCCTTGATCAAGCTATCCAAAATGTATAACATTTTATCTTATTATTTCTTGAGGTCTTTAAAAATGTCCTTCATCTACTTAGATCTGATGCTCAGGGTTTATTCTTATCAATTAATATATCCATATCCATATTAAGGTGGGCCAGGCTAATTGTCTTGAATCCAATGATTTGATATTTAGTCAAGACCTTGATCAAATCCTTTACTTGGTATCTAGAAGCCTTCTATTGGCCAATTTGGCATGTAGCCTTATTACATTGTTTGCTTATTACATCTTGCCTAGTTCTAAATGACTTCAAAGAGTTGAATAAATTAGTCATGGTGTCTTCAAATTGCCTGAACATGTCTTCTTAAATTAACAAAATGGATTGATCTTTTAGGTTCTTGATCTACCATAGGATGCTTTTGATCATTATCTATAACTAATTTGACTGGGCCTAAGCCACTTTAAGGACATTTTATTCAAACATTTGATATTCACCAAGCTTATATCCTCCAACTGGTGTCAATCCAATAACAGGTTCTACCTTTTATAAATTGAATTCATCTCTACCAATCATGGCTTTCTTCTTAGTCACCCTTTGTAAAATGATAGTGGTTGGGTCAAGTATGACACTGACTAAATATTTTTTTACCTTGGGAGCTAGGGTCTGTACTTGTACTCCACTTGATTTTCCTGGAGTAGTCATTATTTTATCTTCTTCCTTACATAATGCAATTATCCATGGTTTGGATTTCTCATGCATTAGAATATTAATTAATTGCATCAACGCCCAAGGATGGTGCATGGTAGGTACCTTTTTTAATTTTACATAGATGAACCATTTAGGAATGGTTGGTCCCTAAATCAATTTTATCCTCACTAAAGAGATTAACTTCACTCAAAGTATATGTGAAGGTCACCTTGGGATTCTTAGCCTTCACTAAGATAATGGCCAATTTAGATTTTATTTTAGGGGGGGATATAGGAACTAGGTCAAACACTTATTTTCCCTTTTCCTCTTTGGATATATCCACTTCTTCATCCTCAGATTCATAGGTTGATGATAGAAATTTTAGAGCATCTTCAATTATTTCACCAGGGTGTAGTGCTACCACATGGATTTCCTCCACTAGCGATTACTATTCCTCTACTTGAGTTGAGAAAGATTCAATTTAAATAGGCCTTCTCTCCTCTGGCCTTTTCTCAATTAATGTCTCAGGTCTTGATTTAGTTTAAAATTGGGTTGGTATAGGTATAGAAGGTACACCACTTAGTAAATGGTACTGCCTTGGCCCTAATTATCATTTGTCATCATCCCCTTTTTTTCTCTCTATACATTATAGAATTTAGTTTGATTTTGTGCTTTTTGAACCTAAAAGTGACCTCAAAAAATGAAGAGACCTTTGTATATATTTGGTCAAAATCACCAACTTGATGATCATAAGGTAAATTAATTCCCTTGTCCTTCAAGTTTTCCTTAACCTTTCCCTATGGATCCCACTAACTTAGACCATCCACTTAGAGATTTAATGAGGTTATGTGTTTGGAGGCAGCCTCAACGGTGTCCCATTATTAAAAAAATAGTCCTTCTAATAATTAAGGGGAAGCTATGAAGTAGTCCCTTCCTCTTGGTTTTACACAAACCATCTATTCCATTTCACAATTGGTAAGCCACCTCTTGTTCTAATAACTTGTTTAACACATGGATTGGTAATTTTATGGGAGTGAATTATGTTCCTTCAATCCTAATGACTATTTAATATAGATACAACCAGATGTCTCCCATTGCCTCAATTGATTTCTTGCTCAAGGGGTTGACTCTTGGCATTGGATTCCTAGTAATGTCCTCATTCAGGGCTGGATAAACATAGTCACATATGAATCTGATGTGGTCCTTGTATTTTAATATGTTTAGTTTTGAATAGTATTGGGATACTATATGTGTCCCATCAAGTGGCCATTCTCTTAGGTTGGGGATCTTTGTGGTAGCAAGAAAGGCATCTAAGAGGTAGGACATTATGTAAAATTGGTTCTTGATTTTCTTCTTAACTACAAAGATCTACCTACTCAAACAAGTGTTGACCACTTCACCAAGGGGAGGGGTGAACTACTTCTCAATCATAAATAAACTAAGGGAACCCAATTCTTGTCCACATATGTGGTGGTTGGATTTATACATATCCTATTCATCAAAGTCATGATCATTCTTATCCCAGGCCTAAATTAATTAATGGGAATGTTTCCATTGAAATCTAAAAATACCTAATTTACAAAATATAACCATCAAGAAAGGATGGCCTTCAAGTCATTTTACTTAGCATAATTTTTTATTGTGGTTTCATCTATTTGGGGCTTAGGTAGTTTATAATAGATTTCAAATTCTATCATATAGATATAGGCTATATTCCTATGAGTATGCTCATTGACTGACATGCCCTTCTCAATTTTAGTATCCTAAAAAATAAGAGAGAAAATGTCTATAAAATGCAGTACCTTAGGTTTTGATACAACATAATAGATACTTATTATTTGAATGGCAACTATATCCTAGTAGAGCCTTCTCACTGACATGTTTTTCTCCTCTTCTCTCATGATGGGTTTTTGGTTTTCAATGGTTGAGAATAAGCTTAACCAATTATTTTAACCAATATTTAAAGTTGTGGCATCAAATTATGTATCCTTAAAAACTCATCTTTCTACATCTGAGGTTAGATAGTCTACATCTTCTCTAGAGGCACTTTTTTGGGCTACCATGGCTATGAGTATCTCTAAATTTATGAACAGTGGTATGTAACTCAATTCTAGAATGAATTGTCTTTTCTTAGATGATAATTTAATTTTCTAGATTAATTATGATGATCATAGGGTTGAAATAGGTCTTCTACAAGTGTTAGGGTTTTTTAAATGTCCCTTATAGTGCTTTAATGGTGGTAACTATTTAAACTTATGCAAGCTTCATGACTTAGATTATTTTTAGATATTCATATGTATTCCTCTACATCTCTCAGGTCCTCAAAATCTCTTGAACTAATTGGTTTAGCTTATGTGGCCCCACCATGACATCTTATGGAATTTTCATGCCACTTTGATCATTAATATTTAAAATATTACCATTGTTTTTGAAAAATCCACATTGATCTCACACTATTAGATTTATTTTCATAGATCAATGTGGATCATTAATCTAGATCTAAAACCTTGAATGCCATTGGCTACTTATTTCATTCCCTATGGTTGTGACACTTATCATTTTCACATTTGTTATGATGTTTACATTCTTGCTATGCATCATTGATATCAATTGCATGGGAAAATTTCACTCTATTGATCTCGATCTACCTAATTATGCATTTCACTCCATGCCATTGATCATAATGTGTACATGTGAACATGTACCATCAATCTTTAAAAGATTTTCAAGATTTAATTCATGGCCCACAATATGCGACATGTCATCTCTGATCTTATACTTAACTTTTCAATACTTATGATGCACCATCTGATCATGTTTATAAGAGTAAACATGGACCATTGAATCTTGATCTATAGGGTCAAATGACATTGGTTTCTCAATGTTCTTTAGCTGAGTGTGACACTTTTCACCCTCTCACTTATTTTGAGGCTCTATTGACATCTTGACTCGATAAATGTCATTAGAGCAATCTTGCTTGAGAAAATACATGCCCTCAATCCTTAGGAGATGATCAATATCTAACTTAAGGTTAGGGTCTCTAACTGTAATCTCATACCATTGGATCTTGATCATCTGAGTAAATGTAGACCATTGATCCTACAAATAAAACTAAGTTTAAGTTAGTGCTCAAGAAATATAAAATTTAAGCTATTTTTTTAGACTAATGTTTTCATTCATATTAATAAATACTAATTAAACTTTAGGCTAAATTATTAAGCTAAGCTTTTAAAACATGTTGAAGGGGGACTCCAGAAAATGAAAGACCTAGCCTAAAGTCTTAGCCTAAGGTTTGTATTAAAAAATATGACAAAATTTAGGGTAAGGATTTAGGCTAAGATTTATAATAAAGGGGCCAACATAAGTTATACCATGTCAGTAATAAAATAGACTAGGGTGTTACATGATATAGAGGGACCAAGCATTAAAATTTTTAGCCTAAAGTTTGGCCATGTTGAAAAATACGACTAAGCCTTAGGATAAAAATTGGACTAAGCCTATGGCATAATTAAAATGTTCCCACATAAGATTTTATTACCAAATTTGAATTCAATTCAAAGGGAATGAACTATGATAATTAGGGTTAGGTTTTTAAGCTAATCATATATGAATTTAACTTGATTCCAATAAAACAAAGGTTAGTAAAAGATAGAATCATTATTAAATCATAAAACTCTAATATTTCTCATTCCAAATGGACTCCATTATAGTTGTGACCTGAAACATAAATATCAAGTATTATCAAATTTAAAAGGAGTGAAACCATGATCATCTAAAAACATGTCTATTAATCTAAATGAGAGTTATGAATAATGTGCAAACATGATATATATATTTTGATCAAGTGAATTTTTAATTTTAAGAACAAATTTGTACTTTTTCACACTAGGGTCCCCATTTTAAAGAAATTTGGGTATGTTTACCTCACCAAATGGTGACTTATGAGGGAAACATAACAATATGTTAGAATTTAGAGACTTTGATTTAGACTAATAATTAAGCTACTTATTCTATTTGATCAAGCACTATTGTTAAGATCACTTCATGGTTAGAACAACTCTTGTAAATATAGGATTAGGATCAAACATCAAGACATAACCATGCTATGTGTGTTCTTTGATTCAACTTACTGATTACCACATGATTTGGAGAACAACTTCTAGGTCCATGATTTTAATCATTAACATTGACCTTTAACATGTTTAGATATATATTAGGAACCATGATTATCTTAGGGAAGGATTGGGAATTAATTTGATGCCATATAAAGATCCATAGCCCTAACAGAGATGCATTTGGCTCTACTCTAGGCCTTACTCCACTTCTATCCAAGTTTCTATAGTCCTGATGGAGATTACTAGAATCACCTTTGCTCAAAAAGATTTGAATTTTATAATAAGGTTATTATTATTTTTTTATATTTTTCACGTCATTTTGAATTTTTATCAAAGGTTGGGAACCAAGTTAGATAGGTTTAGGGATTTGGTCAAGTGCTTGGTATTTAAGTAATCATCCTTAGCTGTAAACTGTGTCTCAAAAAATTAATGTTCTTTAAGTGCAAGTATGATTGTATATTAATAATCTAGTCTTTCATTGTACATGTGCAATATTTATTAGAACCAAACTCATATTAGAACAAAGTTTATAATCTTAAGGAGTAATTAACCTATTAATTATTCTTTACTAGTTTCTCTAAACTATAACAGTAATCTCATATTTAAATAATCCATGATCAACCAATGCTGAGAGAATATACTTGAATTTTTGAAATATGAGATTTCTTGTGAATCTTGAGTTGAGGGATTGTATAAAAGGACTTATTGGGAGAAATGAATAAAACATAGAAAGCAAAGACACCATCCATAAAGAAAACAAACAAAAATTAGGGAAATACACAAACAAATATATATAAACATATGTACAAACAAGTGACATGAAGGAAAGAATAGAAATAAACTAATATAGACTACCTACACTAACTTTAACTAGTCTTATAGACATTACATGAATACTCTAGGTGGGATAATATATAATTACTACTTGAGGTATTTCCCATTGGTGGGTAGTGTGAACTCTGTTCCCTGTATGTCTTTCACCTTGAAGGTGTTGTCTCCAAGTATCTCAACTATTTGGTAGGGACCTATCCATAAAGGTGTGAACTTCCCATGTTTACCTTTAGGTTCATATGCCTTATCCTAGAGAATAACTAGGTATCCTTACCTTAACACCTTTATTTTTGAACATTTGTCAAACCACCTCTTCACTATGGTTTGGTATCTGCTAAAGTTGGAAAAATCCTCTTCTCTCATATATTCCATATATATGATGTCTAGTAACCTTGAAATTGAAAATTCTTGGTCCTCCATGTATTCTTTCATGAACATGTATGTTGGTAACTTGAGGGTGATCGGGAAGATGGGTTCTTGACCATAAACTAGAAAAAATAATGATGCTTTGAGAACTTACTTGATTCTAGTTCTATTTGCCCAAAGGGTATACTTAATCAGCTTATGCCATGTTTTAGGTTTATCAATTAAAAAATTATTTATATCCTTCATCAAGTTCTTATTTGTTGATTCAGATACTCCATTACCTTGAGGATAATGGTTTGATGAGAACTTGCGGATGATGTTATTATCATATGACCATTCTATCATCTTTATGGATATAAAACTAGATCCATTATCACAAACTAGAGATACAGGTGTCCCAAACCTGGTGCATATGTTTTCTTCTAAAAAATTGATCACCTCTTTGATCCTATAGTATTTAGTTTCCACTAATTTAGTCCATCTAGTGTAGTAGTTAGTAGCAATCATAATGTAATTTTAACCATAAAAGGAATTAGGGTTTATGAACCCCACAAAATCTATCCCTCACTAGGCAAAGTGTTTATCAATTATTACATCTTAGTGGCATGGCTGCCTTAGGCTCTTTAGTGTTGAATATTTGACATAGAGGCACTCTCTCACATTCTTATGAGAATCCTTAAAGATTATAGGCTAGTATTAACTAGCCCTTAATATTTTGTGTGTTGTAGTCCTTTCAGATAGATGTCCACTTCCTAACTTTTCATAGAATGTGCTCATGATCTTAGTTACTTAACTCTTGGAGATACATTTCAAAGAAATGCCTTAAATTTTTTTCCTATATAACACCCATATTTGATCAGAAAGTGAGCTGCCTTGATCCTTAAAGCTCTCTTTTTTTCTTTACTTAAACCTACAGGATAATAACCATTGATTAGTAAGTGTACAATGGGATCATATCATTAGGTCTATAAATTTGTTACTCCACCTACCTAACACTTAGATTTGGGTTAGTATTGGTAACCAATTGAATTAAACCCTAATACCTTACCAATTTGGTAGTCTTCATCTCAATGTCATATTATTGGAGCACATACATCCACTTACCTCTACTTTATCCTAGTTAATTTTGACTTAACATGAGCTTGGTGGTAGGGTCTTGTAAAATAACATGTACCTTATTCTTAAGGATATAATGCCTAAACTTTTTTACTTCCTTGACCAAATCACATGCTTACTTGTCAATCAAATAGTAGTTTAACTCAACATTTTTAAGGTTAGTGATCATAAAAGCTATTCGATGATCACATTCATCCGTGTTCTTATTTAGAACCATATTTATTATATGATCTAAATAAAAAGAGTAAAGATAAAAATATTTGGTGAAGTTTAGACTTATAGTATAGGGGCTTGTCCAATGGCCTCTTTGTCTCCTCATTCCAAGTAATCTCAACCTCTTTTTTCAACATGTCATTCAAAGGTTTCACTATTTCTACAAAACCAAAAATAAACTTTATTACAAAATTTATTTTACCAAAGAATTATTTAAATTATTTTATACTATTAAGGGGATCTATATTAGATATTTCACTTACTTTATTAGGGTCTATAGATATTCCCTCCTTAGTGATAACATGTCCTAATAGTTTTCCCTCAGTAACATAGAAAATACTTTTCTTTAGGTTGAGAGAAATCCCATACCTTTTGTATCTTTTAAATACCTATTATAGGTGCATAATATTATCCTCCTTTTCCTTAGGAAATAAAGTCAGATCATCCATGTATATAATAATGCATTTACCTATAAGTCCCTAGAAACCCTTATCCATAGCCTTTTGAAAAGTGGCTACTACATTTATAAGTCAAATGTATTCTTTTATAGGAAAATGTACTCTAATTGGTAGTAAAATTAGTATTCATCATGTCTTATTGGGTCACCAACACCTAGTTATACCCTAAAAACCATCAAGATAGGACATCATGATATAACTAAAAATAATTTGTATTACTTGGTCAAGAGAGGGTAGGGTAATTATCTTTCTTAGATGCTCTATTTATATTTATAAAGTCAATGTATAGTTTGATTTCACCATTTTTCTTCCTGAATAGGAATAAATTAGAAACCCAAGTGGAATGCCTAATGGGAAACACAATCTTGGCATCTAAGATCTTTTTGACCTCTTTGTATATTAGTGGTTCTACGACAGGGTTGATATGCCTTTGCTTTTATCTAAAAGGTTTGTAGTTTTCTTTTAAATGTATAGTATGAGTTATGACCTTTGGATTAAATATCTTTAGGTCATCATAGGATCATGCTATGATATCTTTATATCTGGTCAACATGTATTTGGATCTTTTGGACTCAATGCTTGTACAAGTTGTATCAATATTAACCATCTGAGGTTGACCTTATAATCCAAGGTTAATTGTGTTATAATTTTTCCCACTTGATTTGGGAATCTTGGTAGCCTCATCTAGTCTATCAGAATCAAAGAGTCTCTCTAAGGTTATCATGCCATTGGGGATCTTATTATCATTAAACTAAATGACCTTGTCATCAATTTTGATTTCAATGTTATCACCATCAAGGAGATTAGCTTCATCAACAATGTGACCCTAAAACACTCCTAAACTACTTAGGAAGTCTATGATATGTTGATCATCACTAAATACATATAAGTGGTTCACATTATCTGGTACTGAGGAAAATGGGATTAACTCAATTGTAAGTTTTTTAAATTTAGAACTTTGATTTGGCATAAGGTTGGCTACAACTAAAGAAAGTTCATCAGCAACCTTGTTTTCTTACCTAGGGATTGACATATTGTTAAAAGCATCAAAACATTAAATTAAGACCCACACTCTAAATTTATACTTCTTGAGATATGACAACTTACATTAATATTTACTCTTGACCTAATTTACCACTAATTTAGAATCACCAAAAACTAATTGTTCATTAGACTAATGCTTAATTGAAAATTGTAATCCAAGAACAAGGGATTTATACTCAGGCAAATTATTGGTACATAGGAGCTAAATTTTGTAAGAGGCATCATATTATTTCACAATGGAATCGATTAACACCACTCCTACTCTAGAACCTAATTTGCATCTAGCACCATCAAAATAAAGTTTCCATAATACAGACAAAGCATGAGAAGTTTTAGATTTACGTACCTTTGTGGTGTTAAGAGTGTAAACACAAAGATCTGAGTTAACCATGTTGAACCTCTCATTAAATGCATTATTTTTAGTTATCATATACTTCATTTAGGCTCCCTTTTTATCCTGATTTAGTTGGGGGTTCCCTTCCAAGGCAACCACATATGTGAACAAAATGTTTACATGTAACCATTCAAGCTCCTAGTCTAGTCTTTAATCAATATCATCCCATAAGCATCATAAATGTCCACTAATTGGATATCAATGAACTATTGGATCCTTAGATCTAATGTAATTTGCATGTGAACATTTAATAATTCACCAATCACTTTGACTCTTGATTTATTTAATTGAGTTACAACTCTATCAGATTTAATGGGAGTTAAACCTAATTATTCACAAATACCTTTAGGCATGATATTTGTAGATGCACCAGAATATAACAAGTAATTATGTAGATTCCTATCAAAGATACTGACTATAAGTAGGAAAGGAAGAACATCTACCTTAATTTTGTGTATTACAACATTAACATGTGCAAACTTTTGAGACTTGCCAAGATTTTTGGACAAAGATTACAACAAATCTATTTAGTAATTTGTGTCAAATCATGTAAGGTAATATTAGTTTTGATATTTTCCATGTCCTCTACTATGTTATACCCATTCCTATTGGAATAATTAGATGCATCAACATTGGATTTAGAAGTAAATTCCTTAGGAGGCTCTGGATTGTTGTCTGAGGTAGTATCAGGAGGAGTCTCAAAGTTATTTGGAGGAGTTGAAGTGGTCAATGGTTAATTATATTCTATATTTCTCAAAGGATAAGTCTTCTTCAATTTTTTTTAAAAGCATGAATCTCTTTATAAATATACTCAGCCTCATTTTCCTCTTGAAAAGGGAACTTAAATGTCTCCACCATGAGAGTTAAATCAATATATCTAGATGACCTTAAGGAAATAGATGTAATTGCATCACAATACTTATTAGGAATAACTTCAAAAGTATATAATTCTTTTTATAAGGCTTCAAAATCATTGAAAAAATCAACACATTCAATTTACCCATGCTTAGAAGTGTAATGAACTCTAAAATAATTAGGTAAAGCAACATCTGTAAGATTTATATTAGGCACATTCTTGCTATTAGATGGTTGATTATTATTATTTTTATGGTAACTATCATTCTAAAATCTATTAGTGTACCTATTGAACCTTTGAAAAAATAAATTCCTATTAGAGTTATCTCTAGTATTTCTTTCTTATTTTGCAACTAAAGAAAGTTAGTTCTAAGCTTTTGATCCATCTTGAGGATAGAGTCACTTTCATTCTTTGGGGCCTCAAAATTATGAACTTAAGTATTATCATTAGTTGTACTCATTAAAGTTTTTTGATCCCATGAATGAGATCCATTGGCAGCATTGTTCACGAATCCTAGGTTTTGAGTAGGATGAGCATGTATCAAAAATATTTGGATCAAAATTGGAAGTTGGTTGAGGGCAGGCATATTTTGGTTAGCATTGGGAATAACATTTAGAATGGGTAAATGTGGATTGGCATTGGGAATAGAGTATTCCAATTGTCTTTGGGGTTCCATTTGGTCATTAATGATCATAACCTCAGCATAAACTAAAGTTAATGTGTTCATGGGCCCAATATTTCTCTTTATAAACAAAAAAGTCATAGGATCCTTATAGATTTACAAGGCTAAATCCTCATCTAGCTTGTAAGGAGTTATGGTCATAATAAACATTTTTTGAAATATAGAATTGAAGGCTCTTATGGGCTTATTTTTATCCCTTTTCACTATGGTGAATTGATGGTATAAGACATAAGGACAAATTATTTTACCAAACTAAGCAATGAAAACATTATTAAAACCAACCCAACTAGTAATGTAATTTTTAGGGAGGTTTAAAAACCATTCATATACAACATATTTAAAATTAAATGGAAATAATCTACATGATACATCTTCATGAGTCACATTAAATAATCTTAATGTAGCTTTGAAACTCTTAATGTGTTCTTCTACAGTTATAATGCCACTAGGAATAAATATTGGCAAATAATTTTTAGGATTACCAGGAAGGTCATGTATGACACTTAGCACATTGATCAAAGAACTACCTTACCAAGCCATACCTTGATAGGGATCAAACACAAGAACACTCTAAATTGTTGAAGTTGGAAAAGACTTTTAGAGTCTATGTTTACCTTTATCCCACCTAGTTCTCCTATGAAATTATAATGAGAGTAGAGGTTCCCTAGTCTCTGAATGTGACCTTATCTTGATTATTGGTAATTCTAGCTTGTGTGCTTTGAATCCAGTTTAAGATATGATGTGTTAGTCTTATTTTTGCAAGGGATAATAATCAAAATCTAACATTAAGCAAATTTTGCAAATATTTATATAAATAATGACAAAGGATAGTTATATTTAACTAAGTTACCTCAAAGATGTATCCAAATAAATAATTATGATTGATCTTTACATGTTTAAGCTCTAATAGACAAAAATTAGCAAAGGATCTATCAATATTTGATCAAAATAACTATTATTGACCTCAAACCTATTGAATTGACAAAGTTTAAGCCATCCTTACCATAATTAATCATATACCTTCAAAGAACATCGATCTTTGTCTAAATGAAGCACAAAGATGGGTCAAAGACCATAAAGATCGATGATATTTACCCAATTGAACAAATATTGAGACAATTTTTCAAAGGGTACTCCAATATTATAACATAATTTACAAAAAATAGAAAAGATACTTTAAATCTACAAAGATCTAATGATCCTCCTTCTATCACCAATGAATGTTCCACCTATTGATGCCTGAATATGTATCATAGATGCCCTGAGTGTTCAAGAACACTTCTCATTTTAGATTTCATAGAATTGAGAATATGAGTTACAAGTTGTGATAATCATATTATCTATTGATGAAATATAGGAAAATCAAGTGGAATGTTTTACATTATTTATGATGTTTGGTAGTTGGGAGACACCATGGCCAAATGTTAGTCTATGCAAAATATGAAGTATGATATGCTAAGAATGGTGAATTATGATAAATAACTAATATACAGACTAATCTAAGATGGGTATTTATACTAAAAATTAAGTGAAAATGATCTATTTAAAAAATGATCAAAAGGAAATTTAAGGCAGAGAAGATATTTTTTTGATATTCATTCTAAATATCATGACAAAGTTCAAATATCATCTAGGCATGCACTTAACTAATGCATGACATGAAGTAACTTAAGCTCAAATATTGTCAAACATTAGGTAAACATCTAAGGATGGTTGAAAATAATAAAAATAAGAATCAAGTTCACTTTAAGGATTTATCCCTATAAGAAACCATCATTAGCCCAAATGCAAGAATAGTAATCAAATGAAATGAGCTTAAAACTTTCAATTAACTAAGCATTGGCACAAGTTAACATCTCTACATTCAAATGTACAAATCAAGAATTCATAAGAACCATTCAAATCTAAAAATTAGAATAAATAGGTGAGATATAATTTAGGATAATAAAAGCATAATAAAATGTGCATAAACTTTGTAAAATTACTTGTATTAATTGCTCAAAAGTTAACAATTAGCTCTTGATAATTTTTCAAAAGTTTACAATTAGCTCTTGATAATTGCTCAAAAGTTTATAATTGTCTCTTGACTCTAAGAAATCCTTGCCATTTTTACAAATGATAATGCTCCTTATATAGGATGCAAGGAATCATGTCAATCAGTTATATCCAATTACAAAAATACAACTGTTAGGACAATTGTCCTTTCCACAAATGTACTAAAATACACTCAACTTTCTTAAATTGGTTGACCTATAGGCAATGTGATTTTACAAGTTTAAATTAAATTTACAAAAGAATATTCATTTTTCAAAAGTATATAATATTAATTAAAAAATAATATTCCTATCTTAACTAACTTGGGGGCCCTTGTGTTATCATAGTCTTTTGCCTTCCCTTCAAGATCTTAATTCTATAATGTTACTGATTGATAAGTTAGAGATCAATGATAGGTCTCATGAAAAACTCTTTTTATTGATATAACTAGCCCTTGAGATCCCTTTCATCCCTTTCCAAAGCTTTCTTGATGCCCTTGACATTTCCCATCTTCTCTTATGATGATAAAAGTAGGCCCATGACCTTATTATCAACCCTTGTTTTCCCTTATCCTTGGTTCCTTACTTC
This sequence comes from Torreya grandis, assembly GCA_037957365.1. NCBI lineage: Eukaryota > Viridiplantae > Streptophyta > Pinopsida > Cupressales > Taxaceae > Torreya > Torreya grandis. Next base: position 74,945 of record JARHVA010006869.1, read on the forward strand.
TGACATGAATTGAGTAGTTATGTGCTTGAATTACTCATCAATTATTATGCCCAAGGGACTAAGTATGGTAGGCTTCTTAATAAATATATCCAAAATGTGTAACATTTTATCTTCTTATTGCTTTAGGTCCTTGGAAATGTCATCCATTTTCTTGGATCGGCTACTTAGGGATTTGATATTATCAATTAATATAGTCATATCCATATTAAGGTGTGCTAGGATAACTAACTTGAATATATGGATTTTATCTTTAGTCAAGACCTTGATCAAATTAATTGGTAGTTATAAGCTTGTAGCCTTAGTAATTTCTTTACTTATTGCATTTTGCTTGGTTCTGGCTAACTTTAAAGAATTAAATAAATCAGTCATGGTGTCTTCAAATTACCTAAACTGGTCTTCTTGAATTATCAAAATGGATTTATTTTTTAGGTTCTTATTTTACTGTAAGATGACTTTGATCATTGTCTGTAATTGATTTGACTAGGCCTAAACCACTTCAAAGACATTTTTTTCAAATATTGGATCTTCCCCAGACTTTTGTCCTCCAACTAGTGTGAATCCAACAAAAGGTTTTACCTTTTTAAAAATGAATTATTCTCCACCAATAATGGATTTCTTCTCATCACTCTTTGTAAAATGGCAATGGTTGGGTCAAATATGACACCAAATAAAGATTATGTTACCTTGGGAGTTGGGGTCTCTATTTATGCTCCACTTGATTCTCCTGAAGCAATCATTCTTTTCTCTTCCTCTTTTTACAATACAACTATCCATGGTTTGGATTTCTCATGCATTGGAATATTTATTTATTAAATCAATGCCAAAGGATGGTGCATGGTAAGTACCTTTTGTAATTTCCATAGATGAACCATTTAAGAATGATTGGTCCTTGAATCAAGTTTTCCTCACTAAAGAGATTAACTTCACTCTAAAGGTCACCTTGGGATTTTTAGCTCTGATTGGGATAATGGAAAAATTATATTTTATTTTTGGGGGTATATAGGAACTAAGTCCAACAATTCTTTCCCATTTTCCTCTTTGGTTATCTCTAGTTATTTATCCTCAGATTCATAGGTTGATGATAACAACTCTAGAGCATCTTCATTTATTTCACTAGGGTCTAGTGCTACCACATGAATTTCCCCCACTGGTGATCCCTTATCCATTTATTGAGTTGAGTAAGATATAATTTCACCAAGCCTTCTCTCCTTTGACCTTTGCTCAAGTTGTGCCTCGGGTCTAGATTCAGTCTAGAGCTAGGCTAGTGGATGTCTAGAAGGTACACCACTTCATAAATGGTATTTATTGTCCAAATTTGAACCCAAGTCAAATTTAGGTAAACCCCTAATATTTTAAAATTTTACATAAATTTTCATATGTCCTATGGGGTCATCTATTGTCCTACATGTCTCATTTACCCTTTCCTTAGTCCTTATTGAAGCCCATCCTCCTTGTATTGGCTTAATCAACAAAAAGTAAATGTTGGTCAACTATGGTAAAAATTATTCAAACAATATATTTATTTTTTAAATTTATTAAAATGGTATTTTATAGTTTTTAATGTGTTTACAAGTCATAAAGTGATCACTTGCTAGGTTTTAGGTGCTAAAAGGGTCATATGGCCACATTTTAGCTTAATTAAATAAATTTTAATGGATTTAAAATTAAAATATTTGTCACCAAGGTCAATAATAATGTGTATAAGGTAAAATTATGTTATAATAATGTCAATTTGTAGTTATAAGTTTTTTATGATCATGAAATGGTAGTTTTTCCTTAAAAATAGGCCCCTTTAAGCACTTGTATGGACTTATAAAGTCCACCATCAAGTTAAAACGTGGTGGAGTGTATATTAACTTCCAAAAAGGTCATATTAATGTTTTTAATGAATAAAATTTCATAAAATTTCCATTTACAACTTCTTCTCCTCTATTTTCCATTGGCAAGCCAAGGAAGGGCAGATTCAATCATTTGGCATTAGTTGTACAGGTAGAATTGAAAATATTAATTTTGGGGTTGGATTATTATCTAATTTAAATTAATTTTAATGTAAATAAGTCTCATATTGGTGCCTCATTATTTATTAAAAATGGTTAACACTCTAGGCATGTTTTTATGCATATTCAACCATGAGGGGGTCTCTTTTTGAATCTATTTCAACTTTTATTGCTTTAGATTGATGTAATGGTTTATTTAAGGTGATTAAAAATGTTTTAAAATAAATTATTATGATTATTTTTGTGTTTAAAACTTCCAAATCCTTCTCTTTCAATGCCACTTGAAGGAGGATTTCAAATTATGCTTGTGTTGCCAAGTTGGCAATCATGTATGTGGAATCTAAGTTTTGCAACATGGGAGGAGATCCATGGAGGATAAAATGTGTTTTAAATAATTTTTTAAAGGTTATTTAATTTAATTACTCTTAAGATAAATCAAATCAATGCCATTTTAAAGTAAATTATTAAAATTCCCTTGTTCACTACCTATGCATTTACAATCATCTGACATAGGGTCTCCAAGAGGTTGTACAGAGGTGTGAGTCATGAAATGCATGGTGGTATGTATGTTTTAGGGTATATAATTATTAATATTCATGTATTTAATTCTATAAATACTATAATGGACTATAAGTGGGATTTTCATTCAAAATATTAAGTGACTGAGTTTTGTCCTCTCAGTCCATAAATGGACCAAATAGAGGTCCTCAAGTTTTTTTTGGATTAGTTAATATCCTAAAAAAATGGATTATTAATTAATATAATTATTTTTACTATTATCCATATCCACCAAGAATAAACATGCCAATTTTGGAGGGAAAAGGGTGAGTGGAAGATAGATTTTGCAAGGCCTAAAAGTGGGTAAAAACTAATGAAAAAGGCAGTGATGTCTATAGGAGGTTGATTGAAAAATGACTTTGAAATTATTTTTGATGATACTAAACTATGAAAGAAATATTAAAATTATCCCAAATGATCCAAATGGTAATCATGAGACAATATAACAAGCTCAATGTGGAATTTGATGTTTTGAAACCTCTCAAGTAAACCCTTGTCTGTACAGGACTAAGAACAACTACCTATAGGTAGAAAAGTCAAAGTTTGTGAAATAGACCTAACCATGAATGATATGAAGGAATTTTAAGGTTTTTTAGAAAATAAACATCTCCAAATCATCATCAAGATATATAAAAAAGTCCATCTTGACCTATAAGACACCAATAGGCCTATGATGAATGAAAAAATAACCACCTACAACTAAGCAGACACTGGAATGAGAATGATGGACCTTGAAAGAGTATTAAGGAACTTATATGCTTGAAAAAATAGAAAATTTAAAACCTAGTAATTTGGAGGACCTAAATTGGTTTTCAAATCACTAATAAATATCAATTTCATGCCATAACCAACCCTAAAGACACTTACAAGCAGGGTCATTGGATTCTCTCGGTCCATGAAGGACAGTAAACAATTGGAAGGCCTAAAAGGGATAAAAGGATAGGTTTAGAGAATATTTAAAATTGGAATAATGAGGTGAGTCAAAATGGACTATATAATGTTTTAAAACCTTCTTTAAAATCTCCAAATAAAGTTACCCAACCAAATATACCCTTTTCACTGTCATAGTTAGATAAGGTCATAAGCAAGAGAGGGATATGATGAGAGTTTGGTTCCCAAGGAAGGAAGTGAGAGTTTCAAATAGTTTGAGGTGAATTAATAATGATCAAATTAAGGAATTTATATGTCCAAAAAATCATAAATCCACGCAAGACTCTTTTCTCATAGCAAAATGGACTCAGCCTGTATAGGTAGGCTAGGGAAATCCTTGTTTCAAAAGGTGAGTTTAGGGATTACATTTAGGAGAGATGTTTTGAGTGGATACCTATGTTAAAAAATCATGAAATTAGGGTAAGGAACATGCATGAACACCTTGTATGAATCAAATATCTTTGGAAGGAGTATCCATGAGGAGGTTTGGATAAGAACATGTAAAAATAAGGTCCCCCTCTTTTGAAGAAAGTGGGATGGTTGGACCCCTTAAACATGGAATTGAAAAAAAACCTTTGCTAAATTTTGTCATTAGGAAATTTTAGAGATTATAAAATACTCACTTTACATAAACAAATAGGTCTAATACTCATTGTTTTATCTCAAAGCAGGGCTAGTCCCTTCATGCACAAAGAAGATAGTTTTGGGAAAAATGATGAAATTGGTGACCAAAAGGAAATAAAAGACAAATTTAAGGTTTTTTAAGTTGAATCATATCCATGCCAACCTAGAGAACCTTGATAGAAGGTTTTAGGGAAAATAAGGTACCCTACACCATAAAGGTTGCAGCCACCATGAGTTTGTTGCTTTTAAGGTAAATAGGTTATAATGAGGTGGATTGTTCTTAGAGGATATTTACTAGACATTAATGGATAATTTTAAAATGAATTTGAAGCTTATTACTCACCCAAAATCCATTTTCCTTATCTAGCATACAAAAAGACCTAGACTAGTCTTTTGACCATTTCAGGGTTTTCATACTTCCACAATGAATCAGAGGCTCAAATATGATATGGATCATGGTATGGATCATTTTAAAGTTAATAAAACATTTATATGAGCTTTCACATGTGTAGGATCCATTTTTTAGCATTTTTGGTCTTCTAGGCTAAAGAGGCCTAATTATGCGTAATTGGGAAGGCTAATAGATCAACAAACACACTTGCCTTGAGTATAGAGACATGAAACTTGACAAAGATCATAATGAGGGAAAATTGAAATAAAAACGTATCTCACTTAGTCATAGATGTCTGTATATTCTCCTATACTAGTGGATTTGTGAAAAAATAGGGGTACAAGAGGATTAGGCCTAGTGGAGGTTCTATAGGAAAAATGGGGTCTTGGTGAGAGATTAATGATTACAAATGGATTTTTTATAGTCCAAGATGATATTAAAAGGACTTCAATGAATAAAAATTTGACCAGTTGAGATAAATCCAAAATTCAATTATTTTGGTCAAATTAGGCCTAATGAGACAAAGAGGCCTTGAAACACATAAGAGAGGAATTGATGATTGCAGGTGATGTAATTGATTGAGATTATTAAATATTATTTAAAAGTTTCCTTGGGATGAAAATGTAAATATTTAAGAGACATCATGATCAAACTCTTTCCTTTTTCCACTTATCAAGAAGGAGTTTCAAGACATAAAGATGCTTGTGGAAGAGTTTCAATGCCACATTAAGGAATGTGCTCAGTTTGGGATGGACACATGTCCACATCAGATACTTGATCTCTCCTCAACATAATTTACATGAATTTTTTTCCCTAACTTGCTTTGATGTGCTCTTGAAATCTCATTATGAAGGCATTTTCACAAGAGAGAATGATTGAGAAGATTGTTATGCCACACTTGGAGAAAAGGCTATTTTGGGATAGAATGATGTGCAAATCAGTTTCATAACTCCTTTTACATCTCATTCCTATGATTTTAACTAGTCCCCATATTTTTACACTTGTCTTTATGCCTCTTTAACTTCTCTTCTCTCTCTCTTCTAAATTCTATAAATGTGAGCCATCTTGGCTATTGTAAAAGGGGACCACAACTAGTATGGCGAGACCCTACTAGTATGAAATTGAATTTTGCCTTTAAAAATTGAATATAATTCTGATTCTGAGTCAAAAAATAATTTTTATAAGTGTGTGAGTGATGTATAGTGGAGCTAAGTGATGGTGTCATCCTTACTCCTCTTTATCCTTCATGTTTAAGCAAGAGTTTTGATTTTAACAGGTCATGTGAAGTGTATGAATGTACTAGGATACTTTTCAAGTATGAAATTATTTCTATGTTGTGAAATATTCCCCTAGATAATTTATCTTATTGATTATCCTATGTATTCCTACCTTCACATTGAAACACTATGTTAGGATCTTTCAATACATAGAATTGGTCTTGGAAAGCCTTGTTATTTAGTAGGAGTGTGATAGTTTATGGGATATGTCTTGGTGTATCACCTATTTAGTGTAGTTTCCTTTTCATGCAAACTCGTAGCCCTTTTCCCATAAACAAGCATTATATTAGGTAATAAGCGTTTAAAGATGAAATCTAGGGAACTAGCCCTCATAATCTAGAGATTCATCTCTCTTACAAGTTCCCAAAAACTTGAGAGATGATTCCATGTTGCATCAAATTAAATGAGCTTCATAGAGAGTCCCAGGGTGAAAAATTTGATGACAATAGAATTTCCTTGGCCCTAATTACCATTTATAATAATCCCCTTTTGCTCTCTCTACATTCTAGACTCTAGTTTGATATTGTGCTTTTCTAACCTAAAAGTGACCTTAGATGATTAAGAGGCATTTGTATATATGGGTTCAAAAGTACCATCTTAATGATCATGTGGTACATTGATTCCCTTGGCCTTTAAGTGTTCCTTAACCTTTTCCTATGGATCCCACTACCATAGATCATCTACTTGGAGATTGAAGGAGGTCTTGTGTTTGGAAGTAGCCTTAATGTTATCATATTATACAAAAAATTTAATTCTAATGTTTAAGGGAAAGATATGAAGTAGTCCCTTCTTCTTGGTTTTAAAAAAAAATCTATTCCATTACATAATTGGTAAGCCACTTCTTATTATCCTAACTTGTTTGGCACATGGACTAGTAATCTTAGGGGAGTACATTATGTTCCTTCAATCTTAATGATTATGTAATGTGGATACAACCATATGTCTCCTATGACCTCAATTGATTTCTTGGTCAAAGGGCTGACTCTTGACATTAGATTCCTAGTAATGGCCTTGTTTAGGAATGGATAACTGTAATCACATATGAATTGGATGTGGTACCTATATTTGAATATGTGTAATTTTGAATGGTATTGAGAGAGCATTTGTGTCCCATTAGGTGACCATTCTCTTAGGTTGGGGATCTTTGTGCAATAAATTAATAATTATAAGAGTTAGGACATCATGTAGAACTAGTTCTTGGTTTTCTTCTTAACTACAAAGATCTATGTACTTAAACAAGGGCTGACCACTTCACCAAGGGGAGGGTGAGTTGATTCTCAACCATAAAATAGACTAAGGGCACCCAAATCTTGTCCATGTATGTGGTGGTTGGATTTCCACATATCCTATTCTTCAAAGTCATGATCATTCTTATCCTAGGCCTAAACTAAATAATGGGAATGTTTCCATTGAAATATAAAAATACCTAATTTCTAGAATATAACCATATGGGAAGGATGGCCTTCAAGTCATTTTCCTTAATCCCATTATTGATTGTGGTTTGGTCTATTTGGGGCTTAGGCAGTTTATAATAGTTTTCAAATTATATGGTATAGATATAAGTTATATTCCTATGAGTATTCTCATTAACTAACATACCCTTATCAATTTTAGCATCTCTAAAAATAAGAGAGAGAAAAACAATACAATGCAACATATCAGGTTTTGCTACAATGTAATGGAGGCCCATCATTTGAATGACAACTATGTCATAGTAGAACCTTCTCACTGACACATTATTCTCCTCTTATCTTATGATGGGTTATTAGTTCTCAATGTTCAATAATAAGCTTGACCAATTGTCATCCCTAATATTTAAAGTTGTGGCATAAAATTGTGTATCCTTGAAGACTCATCCTTCTACATTTGAGATCAAATAGAGATCTACATCTTCTTTGGGGGAAATTTTTTGGGCTGCCATGGTTGTAAATATCTCTAAATTTCTTACTAGTGGTCTGTATTTCAATTTTGGATCCAATTTTCCTTGCTCAAATAAAAATCCAATTTTATGGCTTAATTATGACTATCACAAGGTTGAAATAGGACTTCTAAAAGTGATAGGGTTTTTTTGAATGCCTCTTATAGTTATTTAATGGCGGAAGTTGTTTAAACTTATGTGACCTTCATGACTTTGATTATGGTTGGATTTTTCATTCATACCTTTGTATCTCCTGAGTCCCCAAAATATCTTGAATAGATTGGTTTAGCTTACATGTCCACACCATGACATCTTGTGGCATTTTTGTGGCACTTTATTCATTAATATTTAAAAAATGACCATTGTCTTTTCAAAATTTAACATTGATCTTGTAATATCAGATTTATTTACATAGATCAATGTAGATCATTGATATGGATGTGAGACCTTGAACACCATTAGCTACTTGTTTCATTCCCTATGGTTGTGACACTTGTCACTTCCACATTCACTCTGACTTTTCCATGCTTGATATACATTATTGATCTTGATTGCATGGGTCAATTATGCTTTATTGATTTTAATCTACTTAATTATGCATGTCATTCCATGATGTCTATCAAAATGTGTATGTGTGAATTCATATCATTGATCTTCAAAATATGCTTGAGCTTTAATACATGTCTTGTAGGTACACCATGTGTCATTTCCATGTTTTTCCTTGAATTTTTAATGATTTCTATGCACTATCTAATCATCTTCATATAAGTAAACATGGGCTATTGTATCTTGATCCGTAGGGTCAAATTCCATTAGATACTCAATGTTATTTGGATGTGAGTGTTATATTTGTCACCCTCTCAATTGTCCTAGGGATTCAATGAATTTTGACTTGATACAGATCATTGGATTGATCTTGCCTAAGAAAGCACATGCTGTCGATCCTTAGGAGATGCTCAAGATTTAACTTAAGGTTAGGGTCTCCATCTTTAAGTTCATACCATTGGATCTTGATCATTCGAGTAAATATGGATCATTGATCTTGTAAATAAAATGACGCTTTAATTTAGTGCTTGGGGAACATAAAATTTAAGCTAAAGTCTTAGACTAATGTTTTCATTCATATTAATAAATACTAAATAAGCTTTAGGCTAAAGTCTTAAGCTATGTTTTTAAAACATGTTGAAGGGGGGCCCATGAAATTAAAGGTCTAGCCTAAAGTCTTAGCCTAAGGTTTATATAAACAAATATGATAAAATTTAGGGTAAGGATTTAGGCTAAGATTTATAACAAAGGGACTATGTGCTAGTTAAACCATGCTGGTAATAAAATAGAATATGGGGTCATAAGATATAGAGGGACCAAGCATAAAAATTTTAAGCCTAAGGTTTGGTCATGTTGAAAAATATGACTAAGCCTTAGGATAAAAATTAGACTAAGCCTATGGCATAATTGAAATGTTATCATGTAAAATGTTTCCACCAAATTTGAATTCAACTAAAAGGGCATGAGCTAGGGTAATTTAGGTTAGGGTTTTAAGATGATGAGATATGAATTATACTTGATTTCAACAGACTGAAGGTTAGTAACAAATCAAATCATTACTAAATCATAAAACCCTGATATTGATAATTCCAAATGGACTCTATTGGAGCTGTGACCTGCAATATAAAGATCAAGTATTAACAACTTTAGAAGGGGTGAAACCATGATCATCTGAAAACATGTCTATTAATCCAAATGAGAGTTATGAACAATGTGAAAACATGCTATATATATTATGATCAAGTGAATTTATAGTTTTAAGATACAAATTTATACTTTTTAACACAAGGGTCCCCATTTTTTAGAAATGGGGGTATGCTGACCTTAATAGAGCTACACTTCTTGAGATGTCACATTTAGAAGATATTTATAATTTAGGTAGATGGCATTTTTAAAATATTGTTTAAATAGGTTTGATTGATTGATTTTAAAATCATTTAAATTTTTATATTTGAGAGAATTGTTGCTCTAAGCTGAGAAAACTTGTTGAGGAGATGAAGTGTGAATGTGAACCACTATGAGGAGGTTGAGGGGCTAATCAAAGCTAGTGAGGAGGTTGGACTAGTAAGGATTTTACCTATTTTCCATGTATTTAAACATTTAGGTTAAAATTTTCTTCATTTTTCATGTAAAACATGCTAAATTAGGGTTTTTTGGGTGGGTCATGCTAATACCCCAAGGATAACGCTAGTGTCTTAGACTACTATGCTAATGTCTATGAACTACATTAGTGTCTAACACTATAGTCTTGTCTATAGAATTATTATCATATAGACTAAAACAATGGAATTTTTGATTTAAAACTAAATGTAATGATTCTCTTGGCATATATACTTGACACTTGGAGATGTTAACATCATATTTTGGGTATTTTATAGGTGGATACATGCATGATGGATTTATGGAGTGGTCAGGTAATGGAGTGTTTGTGTGGGTTTCCCTTGATTTATAATGAGAGAGTAGTAGTGGATAGGGTTGGGTTTGGGTATTGGCATCATTAACACTGGTGCTATAGGATTTTCACATGATGATAAGATTGTGTAAGCAATGGAATGTTGATACATGTACCTTTTGGCTGCCCACCATAGAGATGAGTGTTACTCTAGAGGATGTGTATAGGATATTTAATATACCCATTACTAGTCAATGAGTGGTACTATAGGAAAAAGGTAGATACAAAGAGATAGATCACACTTTGAGGTATTTTGTAACCATTTCGATAGGGACAAATCACCAAGGTAGTAGTAGTGATGTGATATTGTTTGTTATTGTTAAGATAATGTTTCATGGTTACATATGTTTATGGCAATGTTATTGGATTCATTTATTGCTATTGATGGTAGTGATGTATCAATTGGATATAAGATGCATAACATTTTTCATGACATAGAGGAACATGGGACCATATAATAATGCGGTTGCACCATGCTAGATTATTTTTATTAGGATTTGTAACACTTTACTTAGGAGTTATGTAGTGGTGTGGTTGGGTCATTGACATTATGACATTATTATCTTATGAGCATCTTGTAGTGGTTAGATCAGAGGGAGTTCCATGTATATATTGAGAATACCCATATGTGTTTATAGAGAGGTATATAGGTATTGTTCCCATGTGGTTGAGAAACATGATGCAGTGTTAGTAGGTACTAGATCAAGTTACAATGTATGATATCATTTAGATACCCTATAGGGTATTTCAAGGGTAGCTTGAGGATAATGTTCAATTGAGACAAATTTAGGTTAGGTGTTTTCTTCATGATTAATGGACAACTATGTTTGAGATATTTTAGTATGAGAAGTTTACATAATAGTTTGGTGTGGTAGAGGATGTGCCTCTCACACCATGGGTGTGGGTGAGGGGTACTCAGGATATAGTGAGACTAGGTAGTAGAGATAAACCTATGGTAGCCAAATTGGTCCCAATTTTAGGGAATGAGAGAGGTGTTGTGATATAAATACTTGATGTAGATGATATGGGGGACATATATACCTACATGCTATAGTGGGAATGGCATAGATGGCCACCAAACACCTAACCCAAATGGTGTGAGAGTTTACATGGTGTGAGATTGTATTGACCTTTATGTCAACAAAGGCATTATATCATTTACATATGGGAATCAAGATCTCTTTCTCTACATTATCTTAGATCACATTCCTCTACAACTAAGTTATCCCAAGATGTTCCTTTCAAGGTTCTATTGGTTACTCATCATATGAGCCATATGGTTTTTAAGACACCTACTTATGATATATCTCATGCACCATTGATTTAGTAGAGATTTAAACAAATTCAAAGAGATAAACCTACTTATAGTAGCATAGTGATAAAATGGAAAAACAAATTAAACCACCAGTTTTAGTAAAGCAACTAATTAAATTATTTGTAAGAGATAATGCATACCAGAGTATCGTTTTAGTATGATAGTTGATTAAGTTATTTAATACATAATCTACAAATCTAAATACCACTAGTACACCCAAATTAGTAACATTTCTCAAGGTTATTTCTACACCTACATAGCATGAGTGGTATGGTCACTTATTCACTCTTCCAATAGGATTCATCTAGTGTGTGTTGTAGTCATAGGATAAATACTAACATATAATACAATGCTTCCATGTCATAAATACTAAAAACTAACATTTTCAATCTAGTATCAATATATAATCAACATATATATGTAAGTCAAATCAATTATCATTATCTAATAAATTATACACATTTCCATGTCAACACATAAGTAATAAACATAATCAAAACATCTAATCAAATAAATAATGCCACAATTAAACTAACGCATAACATGATGACCATAAATTAAAAAAGGCAATGTCTATATAACTCAAAACAATTTCATTCAATATTACATAAATCCATCAATAATGGGAGCTCAATCACTAGGATACATCTCATCATCATCACTATCATCTCTATACACAATAAAACTCAATGCACCTACATCACCTATAGACATAGATTGAGTTTTACATCTATGATCTTTATATCATATCACTACTAGATTAGTCATCACCATAATGTGATCACACCATAGACAAATATAACCATCTACTATCCTTCTACTTGCCCCACCTAGACTATCAGATGGGGTCATGGATCATCTTTGAAACTTAACATGTGCCTCATATTTATCTATAAATTATTGCCTATATGTTGTGGTGGAAATGAGAAATTGATCAAATAGGTGTGCATGGATACCAACCAAATCTGTAGCTGACTCCACTAGCCCATCAAACATGACATCATCAAGAACATGCCATGTAATCTCTTATAATGCAACCTCAATGATAGTCTCCCAATACTCATCATCTTTTAAACCTGCACATACCAACATAGTACATTAGATATCTACTTAACAAGACAATACTAAAATAGCCAAGCATAAAAATAAAAAATAACAAAATACCTTCAATTTATCTAATGGGATCTAGATCTAGCACACCCTCCATAATAGCCCTATATCCCAGAAATAGTGGTGTCCATTTATGATATCCCCACCATGGCATGTAGGTATATATGTCCCCCATATCATCTACATCAAGTATTTATAACAGAAAAACTCTTTCATTCACTAAAATTGGGGCCAATTTGACTACCATAGGTTTAGCTCTACTTCCTAGTCTCACTATAGCTTGATTACCCCTCACCCACACCCATGGTGTGAGAGGCACATCCTCTACCACATCTAATAATCTAGGTGGTACTGATGAAGTTTCAATTATATGTTAGTATTTCTATTGTGAATACAACACACACTATATTAATCCTATTAGAAGATTTAATAAGTGACTATACCACTCATGCTATGTAAATGTAGAAATAACCTTGACAAATGGTACTGATCTGGGTGCACTAGTGGTAGCTAGATTTTTAGATTATGTATCAAATAACTTAATTAACTATCATGCTAAAACTATACTTTGGTGTGCATTATCTCTTAAAATTAGTTTAATAAATTTCTTAATGGAAATTGGTGGTTTTATTTTTTTCCATTTTATCGCTATGCTATTATAAGTAGGTTTATCTCTTTGAATTGGTTTCCATCTCTATTAAATATATGGTGCATGAGATATATCATAAGTAGGTGTCTTATGAACCATATGGATCATATAATGAGTAAACAATGGATCCTTGAAAGTAACATCTTGGGATAACTCAATCATAGAAGAATATGATCTAAGATAATGTAGAGAAAGAGATATTGATACCCCTATGTGAATGATATAATGCATTTATTGACATACTAGTCAATACGATCTTTGAGTGCATAGTAATTATTATTCCAATGTCCATAAATATGATTATATAAATATGTTTTATTTATCATTCTATGTAAATGATGTGTTGGATGATTATGAGTAGGAAGAAGTGTGATCATCCTCCTATCTAATAACGTAAATAAGATATCATGAAACCTATCTCTGTTTGAAAATTGTATGACATGTTTGATGTTATACTCACTATGGGATATGATATATAAATTAGGTCTTTGAATTTTTTGAGTAAATTTATTGGTATTTTCAGTGCCACTTTTTCCTTAGGCATAGGTGGATTAGGTGCTTGGACCATACTAGATGATTGTGGCTATGAGAAATCTCGATCAAAATCTTCATTTGAATGTATGTCAAATAATCCCAACTTCTTTTATAATGTGATAGTTGTATGTCATAGGTGTTAAAATGATATTTATTTCTCCTATAAAAATTTATATATAAGATTAAAAATTAGGCCTTTTGAATAGATGTAATTTACCTATAAATCTATCAAATGGTAGATTAACTATCACATGCATGATTCGAAACATAGAATGTGATCACTTACTGGTTCTAACTTACCCTAGTATAGTTAATGAAATATCTCATATATGACTCTAGGTACATTATTTTGAATATAATTCATGAAAAAATACTTCTTATAAGTCATGATAGATATATGTAGTGAACCACCAAGGAGTGAATGATGGAACCAATTTAATGCCTCATCCTCTAGAGTTCTAGGAAATAACTATCAAAGAATCAAACTCCAATGGTATGTGCCATAAAATTTATATAAGATTTGAGATATAATTATGGATCTCCATGTCTATTAAACTTAGGTAATTTTTGTATCTAAAACTTTTTTGGTAATGTTACATTTATGGTTTTGTATGGAATTATATTTCCATGTATAACATTGGAATCAACCCATGAGTGGTATGCTTTAATTTCCAAGGTGAGATGATGTAATTATTGTTGTAGATTACCAATTACATGTATTAAGTAAATTAACTCTTGAGAAGGTACGTTAACATCATGAATAGGTTCATTTAAACACTAAATCTTATTGTTAATTTTAACCATTGGTACACTATTTTATGGATCATTATTATAGATATTGAGCTGGCTCACTGTAACCTTTGGAGGGGTGATAGCTTGTAATTGGTGAGAGGGAAATTGGATATCATCCTCATGGAGGTTATAATGAGGAACATTTACTAATTTAATAAGGAGGGGTGAATTATATTCATTGGTATCTCTTATTTTTTTAATTTGAAAATAAGTATCACATGTTATGGAATAGAAGACACAATATTATCATGCAAATGTAAACTATGAAAACTATGAACATGAGGATAAGTTTCACATTTTTATCTAAATACATATTATTAATTTAATTATAATTTAATAATAAATAAAATACATGATAGATGGGTGAAGTAGATAGAGGACTAGACTCAATTTCTTTTTCACTAAAATCATAGTAATCATTGTTATTTCAAGGTTCATCAAAATTAGAATTTATTTAACTTCTAGAGTTAAGGGAAAAAGAATGATCATTTTCATGCATAATAAGAGAAATATTATAATAATATTTTAACTTTTTACCACTATGAAACATATCATCATGTATAGGTGGGATGTAATATGTATCTTCACTATTTATGAGTGGAATGCATATGTTATCATTTTTTTCAATAATGGAGTCAAGGGTAGAATATGTATCAATAATATTTTAATTTGGAACATTATTACATGTAGGAGGGGGTTAGAGATATTTTAATTATCTATATTTTTTATGGAATCCATATGTTGAGATTGAAGGGTAAAATAAGGTGATATCACAATATCATCTACTTTAGTTTGTGAATCTATAAAAGGTTCAATATCAATTGTACATGATTTTTCAAATTGAATTGATAAAGTTAAAGAGGGGAGATGAGGAAGAGAAGATGAATCTATTCTATCATCATGTTCACTTTCATTATAATACTCATAATAATCACCATATCCATCACTACAACAATAATCATCATCATCATTATAAATTAAATCATGTTAATTATCATGTGATAGCTTAAATTTTTGAAAATTGGTCCATTCATTTTTATATTTATGTTGAAAAAAAATATCAATTGGGTGAGGGGGAAGATATTCCCTATGGGCCATCTTAAACCTTTCACAAAAGAGAATGTAAAAAATGAACACTAATTAAGAAATGGGTAGAAGATAATCCAACATGAATATATTTGAAAAACATGTTAAATATTTATCCTAAAGTATAGAAAATAAAAAAATTAATTGAAACCCTAAGGGCTAATATTTGGATGTGTGAGGACTTAGTATGTAGATCTAGAGTTTGAAGGGTTTTTTTTAGAAAAAATTGTAAAATATTTAATCAATGAAAAAAAACCAATATAATAATGATATGGATTAGTTAGGATATGTAAAAATTAGGAAAAATATTATAAATCCTAATTTATTACAAATATTGGAGAAGGCAAACACTAAGAGAGAATTAGGGTTGTTATGCAATATTCAAATTAAGTTAGGTTTACCAAATGATTTAGCTTTCTATTACTTAATAGATGTAAGTCATAATTTGTTAAAGGGATGGATTAAAAGGGTAAATATATATAAATATTGTGAATGATTAATTTAATCAATTTACCCTAAGTAGGAATGTAAAGGAGAAAGTCCAATTATCTAGAGTGAAACATGCATCACTGGGTGATGGTAGTGCTGGAATAGATTATGGGAACATTCTAGAATCTTTTTATTAAAAAACTAGAGCCTCACCTACTTTAGGTCAATAGTGTGTTCAATAGGATAGTAACATAGTGTGCTACTGGCAAAAACATTATGTTAATGTCCTTTTATGGGCAAGGGCTGTAAATTTTTTGAGGATGCTACAAGAGGTTTCCTATGTCTTATATGTGTCCTCAAGAGCTTTTGATCATCTATCTACATCATATTTTAGATGTTATTTCTTAAAAATCCTAATGAATACCCACACAAATGACAAATAATGGGATCAAATAAAAAATGAAGGGGAAAAAGGTAGGTTATGTGATGTTACAATAGAACAACCTAGAAAACCTACTATTCTAGATGTTTCCTACATTTACCCCAATGGTAGGGGTCTCAAATCGACTATAGTTATCCCTTAGGGAACATGTATAATCAATGTGTACAGTATGTGATAACGAATTTTTATTAGTCCCTTATTTAATCCAGTATGTAGGTTTATGTGTGATGTTGAGTAAATATGCAGAGTGTTGAGTTATGCTATTGATTGATTTTATGTAATTATGTGTCAAAGTAGTAAGTTTAGATGTAGAATGCCTTATGAAGCTCTTTATATAGAAGTATATTTATTTTTAATGTGAGACACTTGTTTTCATGTAGATAAGGCAAACATATAGATAAAATCATAAGATGAGACCTAAAAGAGGGTGAGCACTCGTAACAAGTTAAAAACATGACCATTAGACAATAGTGCTAAGGTGGACAATAGTGTAGTGAATTCATATCTAAGGATGTTCTATTGTTATATTTACACAAAATTGGGTTTTGGTTAGTAAAAATAGGCTAGAGTCCCTTGTGACTAGATAAGTAATGACATTAAGTTACATAGGGTGTAAAAATGGGGAAAATAAGTTATAATAAGGACCAGAAGACCAAAGTGACCATGCAAACAAAAATCTCATTCATGATTAAGAAATTATTGTGAAATATCCATAAAATGCATATTAATTGTGTTTACTTGACCAAATTAGGGTGTGTATAGTATTAGACACTTAAAAATGTTTGATTTGAACTACATTTGACATACATGACTTGTGTGTATACATTTGACCCTTGATCATATTATCTCTTATCCATTCATCTATCTATGGAATTGGCCTTCCCAAATTTATATCATTCATATATAAGATTTCCTTATTTTTTTCTTAAATATTATATTATCCTAAGCAAATTATCACCATATCTAGATCACTATTATCTCCATCCTTGAAAGTGTTAGTGATAGTTAAACATTACCCATCACTGGTAGTGTCTGCATTTACTGTAAGTGTCCTAAGTTATTAAAATTACTATTTTTTAAATTTAAACCCTTCCTATATGTTGAACCACATGTTTAGGATGTTATTTATGGGGTTAATTTACCCAAATAATCTTGTATATATTAATTAAGCTTAAGGATATTCCTATCTAACACCTACATAAAGCTCACTTAGAAAACTACTTGCACATTGAAGAAAATATTTGTAAATCCTTAAGGCGCTATAATAAAGAATCCACATTTTAAATTCCCTCAAAGTAATAATCCATAAGACATATATAAAATCCTAAATAAAGGTCATAATTTTATATTTTCAAGTGTCAAAAGTTAATATGTTGCATTGTATTTTAGTAGATCAATATTGAGTACACATACACATAGGTGGGAGAGCTACATGTAGTTTAAACATTGTTTAGATTATTATAATGTAATCAATACTCAACCATTCAATGGTTTATTATTGGGGTTGTTCAACTAATCTTGTTATCCCATTTTTATACAATAATCAAGTTTACAAAGTAGAGCTAAGGTTTCAAGGTGAAAGGAAGACAATTCTAAATATACACACATAACTAAGCATTTGAAATTACACATAAAAAAATATTGATAGGAAGGTGCATTGATCTATGGTAAAAATATATAAGACATTTTTGGAAGATAGTGGAGACATATATTCATTATAGGTAATTATATTTATTGATAACATCTTGGCAAATTATGATAGTTAGCCTCCTGAGCCAAGTGACCACACACCCATTACAAGATTTATTGGGTGGATATGTAAAGATAATGATTAAAAAATATAAATGAACAATATAATTACCCTATCCATTTTTAATTTCTATAAATATTAAGTGCAATAAACCATATGCTTTTACATTCAAATCTACATAATTTATGCCATATCTTATACAATTTGAATATTCAATAGTTTGGATTATTTAAACACTAAATCCAAAATAATTAAAAACACAATTATAGGAGTGTTATTTTTTAACATTTTTACCATTGAGGGCTTTGCAAAATATTAAGTTATCTCAACTATTCTCTGGTGTAATACAAATTGTAAAACATATTATTTTCCTTACTATGTTCAGATCGATTTGTATAACCAAGGAAAGGATAATAAGTGCATTTTCCAAATGATCAAATAAAATTTTTAAAAAAATGAGGGTGGTTTTTAGATTACTAGACATGAATAAAAAAACTTAGTAAATTTTGTACATACCTAAAGTGTACCAAAAATGTTTGCTTCATGGTTTTGGTTCCTAGAAATGTCCAATTCATGATTTTGATAAGGTTTTTCATTCACCACAAGATTTCAAGGTTCTTCTTATCTTACCAAAAAATCCTAATTCCACTTATCAGACTTAGACAATTGTTTCTACATCTCTTGATATTCAATATGCATCTCTAAACCTTCCTCTTTTATTTATTGTTATAGTTTTAGAAAATTAATTTGATATAATTCATTAGTTTTCATATATTTATGTTTAACTAAATGTGTATGGATGGTTTTATTACACTTCAATTAAAATACACTTATTTATATTATAGAGAGGTATAATTAAAATTATCATAGATACTTTAAATACATATAAAAAATAGTTATGAGAGATATCAATTTCAATATGTTTATGTTGGGTTTATCACATCTCACTCAAGCACATAAGGTATTACACTATGGATGGTTTTATTACACTTCAATTAAAATCCACTTATTTATATTATAGAGAGGTGTAATTAAAATTATCATAGATACTTTAAATACATATGAAAAATAATTATGAGAGATATCAATTTCAATATGTTTATGTTGGGTTTATCACATCTCACTCAAGCACATAAAGTATTACACCTTTAAATTTATATATCTCAACATTTTTATAAAACAAGTGTATTTAATATATCTATGCTAGTAGTGTAGACATTAAAATCTGGTATTATACATTTTGAAATGTTAGTCTTAACCTACCTTCAAAATACATGACTTGTGCATATACATATGGATCTTGCACACCCTTATCTTTTATCCATGTGCTTTTAATGGTACCAATTTTCCTAAATTTTTATCAAACACCCAAAAGAATTACATAATATGTGTCTAACCTATTCATTATCATACTTAGATCATCTCTAGATCATTAGATAAATATTATTTTATTTCATACAATTTTATTAGATTTAGACTCCTACAAATTTTTAGAGGTGTCCAACTCTAAAAACCCTATCCCCACACCAAGAAATGGATAGTTTTCAAATTTAAATCATTTTTATGGTTTGACTTGTACATTTCACATGCCATTATCATGAAAAAGTACCCAAAGAGTCCCATATAAATAAATAATATGTATAAGCATATTTCATGCATCTAACATCATCTAACATAATATAGCATTGTCAATAAAGCATATTATAACACTTTCAAATTCAAATATATTACTCTAAACATCCCAATATAAAAATAAATCACAAGGAGTAGGCCTTAACCAAGTATTAAGTGTTTAATCCTAGCCAAGTTTTCCATTATCAAGTGTTGAAAGATAGATTACATGTTGGAGTCATAAAATAAGCACCATTGTACACATACACCTAATGGGGAGAAATATGTGGGGTGTGACTTCCCTCTTTAGATTATTAGATATGTAGGTAATGTTCAACCATTTATTAGGGATTGGTTGAGGTCAAATCAACCCACCTCCTTTTCCTAGTTTTTATACAAGTTAACCTGGTGTCAAAAGTGGAGTTAGGATTTTGAAGTGGAGACATGTTTTCTAGATTTTTGCACATAATGAACACCTATTATCGTATATGAATACAATATTTAGAGAATCACAATGAATTATGCCAAAATATTGAGGTGTATATTAATTGTATAAAATTGAAAAATATGTTATGCTTGTGTTAGATGATATCATCTATAGTTTGGTAAACTTGTACATGTAGATATAGACACTCTTATTCTTAATCTGAGCAACTTATAGTCCATTTTATATCCATTTTAGTTATTTGAATTCAGTTTGAGACCTACGCAACAAAGTAACACACTAAGTATCTAAATATATTTAGTAAATTCCATAAATCGTAAGTATAATTATGCAATTAAAATTTCTTTTAAATTTAGATAAGGTATTTATTATAATACATTAAACAATCTAAATTATTCAAAGTTTTGTATTTTTTTAGATACACTAATAAAAATAAGGTAAAAAAGTAGTATCTATAATAGTAATATTTACATACTAAGTGTATAGTCCTTTTTAAAAATTATTAAATGAATAAGATAAACATTTTTTTATAATATAACACCATTGATTTAATTTTTTAAATGGTTATTCAAAATGTTGTATGGATTTATGAGACACAAATGTTAAAAAGAGTAACTCTAATTAGTGTGGGCAATAGATAATTAAATTATAATTAATTAAGTAACATCATGTGACTTATATTAAATTATTACACAAATATATAATTAATAATATTAATATTAATGGGATAAGAGTCATTTTATCTCTTACAAAATTTGCCAAGAAGGTTCCCCTAAAGACTGACTAGGCCAAACTAAATTTTGATGGAACATCAAGGGGAAATAAAGTAAATATTGGATTAAGTTTATTAATAAGGTTTGAGTTATGTAATTTATTGGTATTTTCCTATTTTTTTATTCCATGTGCCATAAAAAATTAATTTTAATTCCATGCATTAATGGAAGGTCTGAGGTTGTCTTGATCATAGGGAGTGGACAATTTAGAGGATGAATGAGATTTAATGCTTGTTATATATTTAATGGTTAAGAGATAATTTAAAATTATAAATTAAAATTCATATTTAAACCATATCTAAATTATCAATCTCTTCAATAAAATTTATTTCTACCATTACTTATATGAAATAAACAAGCTAGTTAATCTCTTACAAAACACATGGTTAGATCTTAGAATTTTTTCCAAGTTTGAAATTAATTTTCCTTCATATTGATTGGGTCTCATAGTGATAATTATTATAAATCCCATTTAATAAATTAATTAATAAATCCTCCTAAGTGAGGGAGGGGGTGTTGGGTGGGGAGCAAGGTGAGGGAGAAAAAAAGAAAAAATATTGAAAAAAATAGAATTAATGTGCCTTTTCCTTCAATCATCAACCTTAAATTTGCTATTATCACTTGGATTTTCACCATTTTATGAGACTAAAAATATATCCTAACCCAATTTGCATAATTGAATCATATTTAGGCTTGTGGGAAGCCTAAGGAATGAAGTGAATCTCTAGATAGGGCTAGCTCCCTTGATGTACCACTTTAGATTACAACTACTACTAAACTTGAGGGGTGAAAAGGAAGAATGATAAATAAAATAAAACTAATATAATGGAGGTGATACAAAAAATAACCTTAGGACATCCAACCATATGCATATTACACTTGAAATCAGAGGTCAAATTGAAAATACACTTCTCCAATCTTCATCTTCTCACATCAATGCTACATTATAAGGTTATGGATGAATGTGCAAAGCTAGGAGGTCTAGACAAGAGGAATATGAGGGAAATAATGAATATTATAACTAAATAAATCTTATACATATCCTAAAATACTTCACATTTCCTGAAAGAAGAAGATTTCCAACTGTAAATAGGATGAAAGAATGACAAAACATGTTAAGGAATCCATAGTCTTCACATATGTAATATCAAACATTCCAAATGGAAAAACTAAAAAAATTTATGGAAGACGTGAAAATAAGTTTTATTATTGATCAAAATGTATACATTTTATCAGGGTTTCACCATACTCAGGTGGATCATCCAATACAATGCCAAAATGGTTAGTTCTTATAGAACTTGTGAGAGAGAAAAGAAGAGAGAAGTCCAAGGGTCATAAAGACAATTTTAAATATGATAAAAGGAGTTAATTTTGAATTTTTAGGGAGAGTATTGTATGAAACATTAAATTTTTTTAAATACAAATGTCAATTCAAGTCATAAACCTTATGAAAAGTGGCATGAAACTCCTCATTCTGGCTTAGAAAAACTATTTTCATGATTGGCCTTGTTTTAATGCCTCATAAATGATTAGGAGTAGGTTAAATGATTAAAATGGAATTTAATTAAATAATTAATTTATATACATTAATTTTTTTAGGCTTGGTCATATGGAATCACATAGAAAGGAGAAATCATCATCTACTATCCAAAAAACACTCCTTTCATGCACCTTGCACACTTGGGCTTCAAAAATGCATTAGTTTTACATTAAATTAAATGGGTTAGAGTGGATGACTCATTTAAATACCATAAATGTCATTATAATCACCAAATACACCTTAAAATCCATTCACTTGAAGTTTTCACACTCATCCCTAGCTTGTCTACTAGGCCAGTCTTGATTGGCTGAGTTAAAGCACCTAGTTTGGAAACTTAGGAGTTTTTTATTGGAATAAAATATCCATATTAATTTATAATAAGTATTAATATTCCTATCAAAATTGATTTCATGTCTTCACTCCTCTGGTATCCTACATAACACAAAAAAGGTCAAAAATACCCTATTTATACCATGTTTGTACAAGTCCATACATAAAAAAGCACGTGGAGAAAATTTAGGGAGTATTACAAAGTTAAAATATGTTTCATGGTCCAAATATTCCATTAAATAATCTTTCCAATTCCATTTTTGCAAACTGATCACTAGGAAGGGTTTACAAGGGTTTTATGTAATTTTTAGTCTTAAGGTTGGTTCATAAAGATTTGACATCAAAAATACCAAAATATTTCACAAATATGGTGTTTAAGACTCCTAATAACCTCCCATAACTCCTTTGTCTCCCATGCATATCATCATGAAATATTTAAGTATCAACACTTGACCTATCGAGCTCTTTTTCCCCTTTTACACAAGTCTAAGTTGATTTTTAAGACAAAATGGATATTATATGGTTTGTATTATAAGTTAATGGATTTAAAATGTCTTAAATTTCATAAAAATAATGTCCCAAATGGTTTGAAATCTCACTAAAATCTGCAAGTGAAGTTGGAGTCTCATTTTCCTTATAGGCCTATCTACATCTTCAAGCTTAAAATGAGTTTTGATGTCTTCCATACATTAAAAAATATAAAAAACATTAAAAATTATTTAATATACATGTTTAAATACACTATAAATCTCTTCTCATGCTAAAATTGAAAGTGACCTCTTGTTTGGCCTTTAGGCATAACCATGCCTCAATATGCTTGACTGCAACTCTAGGAGTGTAGGGTACCATTTTGAATTTCACTCTTTCATATTTGATTTTTCATGTTTTAATATGTGTCATTAAACTTTATACACATATAATCAAGGTTAAATCAACCTATGGTTTGCCTTTTCTTCACATATCCCAAGGTTGTAGGGTTTATATATGGGAAAAGTGCCCTCTATTTGAGACAAAACAAAGGGAAATTACCCTATTTTATCATACTAATTGAGTGTTTTATTATCCTCCTAAAATAATATACACGTTTTTAACCAATTTTTATCCCTTGGAAAGGTCTCTATACCCCAAAACCTCCTCAATTTCCAAGGCAAACTTTGCATAGGTAGATTATGTAGGGTTCCTCCAAACTGACTATGATTTGTATGTTTAGGAATTTTATTTTATTAATTTATGATATTTTAGGATGCATATATTCCATAAAAATTTATAAAAAATTTATATAAGGAAATTCATCCCTTTATTCCTCTTACATATTCCTCATTCTCTTTGCTCAGTCAAAACTGGGCTGCCCTACCTGTCTCCCTTAATAACAAAACCTGAAGGTAATATTTTCACAATTATACCTTAAATTTAGTGATAAAATACATAATTTAAGGTTTTAAGTTCATATATAAATTATTTTGACATGATTTTCATTCCAATATACATTTTGAATATTCTCACTCACCAAAAATTGCTCACTATCTGCCCTGTTACAATAAATTATGCTTTTTTGCCTTGGAGGGAGGTTACCTATAGGTGAATGTGGATCCAAATGAGATTTATAAATATATTTTTGGAATAAAATTATATAATTATTCCCATATTATACCCTCTCACATATTGGATTCACTTAATTGCTTTGTGAGTAACAAACTATGTTCCCTTTTAGACTGAGACATTTGTCCTTAACTGATCCCTGTAGGTTATTACTAGCTTTGAATGAGCTTAGTTTTGATGTTTTTAAGAGATAATATTAATTTTATAGTAATATAATAATAAATTATTTATTTCAAACCAATTTTTACAATATAAAATACCACCAAAATGCCTTGACTGAGTCACTAGCTATTTCCTAGCTATAGGTGGACATCTAAAACATTTGTATGGATTGATAAGTGTGTTTGGAGGCTAAACATAATATTTAATTATTATTTAAATATTTTATGTTGTAAATTATAATATTAACCATTTTTAACCACCTTAATGAAATGTAAAGTCTTAATTTTCAACCATAGGTCTTTTTAGAACTCAGGCCTATAGACAATACTACATGTATTTAATGGCTTTTTAGGCAACTTTAAGATCTCCAAAACCCATATTTTATTTGTCATCTACCCTAAAAAATATATATAAGTATTTTTATTCTATATATTACTATTAAATATTATTTTAATTCATCAAAATCACAAATATTGATGTTATATTCCATTCATAAAAACTTCTAGACCTCTATTATGTGTTTTTAGGGATTTGATCCCTGAACACAATCATATCATGTTTTAGAGGTTCTCTCACCTCATGTTGCAAATATGACCCATAAAATGAGTATGTTATACCATAACCAAATTAATATGGTCTTATATTTTTTTTAAATGTTTTAAATCTTCAAAAAAATACTCTTCATTTCTTTGTATTATCATCTACAGTTGTGTTTTCTAGTGTGCAAGCAACAAAGTGCCATTATAATCAATGAGTATTTTTGTAACTCTCAACTGAGTCTTAAAATTATATTAAGGATTAAAATATAGTATAAATTTTATTATAAGACTAAAAAAATACCTCACACTTATTTTTCAATGTTTAACTCTCTATTAGAGCACCTGTAGATGAGTCATTCATGGAAGACTGATTGTTTACCCTTGCATATGAGTATGACTATGAGTATTGTTTTGGATAGAGAACCTAGGATGGTATGAGGTCATAAATAACATTGGAAACATGTGAATGAACCTAACATAACAATTTTAAGACACTTTGAAAGCATGAAAATAAAAAAAACAATGGAAAACTACCAATAAACACAAAATGGACCAATCTACAAAATTGAGGTGATTTGCTCATCAAATTAACTTAAAATTTGAAAAAAATCATGGGAGACATTAGGTTACATAACAAAAATAATATGGAACCAATATAAGCATGTGGATTGTATGGATCTTCTCAAACCAATGGAACCCTACACAATTCATAGATTAGTAGATAGATTTACACAATCAACTTGTTAGTAATGATTCATAAAGCACAGTTGATAAATATTAAAAATACTTATATTAAAATTAATTTATCATAATTTAATACAACCTACCAAAATAATTTGAGTTGAAACCTCATGAGCTATTTGTACTAAGCAAAAACTTGAAGGTCACTTCAGTGTGTCTAGAAATTCAAGAAAGGAGTAGAATGGTTTTGGCCTCAAAATGGCACTTAAAGATAAAAAAATAATGTTAATTAGTATGGGGAAGTTTAATATTCACATTTAAACCTTTTTTGAGAGACACACTTCCCAAGAAGGCCATATAACTGTCATTTTCTTCCCTTTTCATTAGAAAACTACCTTTTCTTCTAATGAACCTACAAATTTCAGTTAAAAATAGTGTATTAATACTTATTAGAACATATTTCACATGAAATCACCCATTTGGAACTTCAAATTTCCCAATATATCCATACAACTCATTAAATGCTCAATTTTGACCCTTAAAATGACCCAAAATGATATATGGACTAAAAAACTAATTGACCAAGGCTAATAAAACATTAATTAACATCAATTAACCTATAATAAATCCAATTAAACTCATATTACACCCTATATAGACCTATAAATCAATTTTTTACCTATAGGTACCCTAATTTGACTTAAAAGTCAAATTTGGCAAACAAATTGGTGACTTATAGGGGTAGTATGCCTGCTATACTAACTACACTAGTAACTTTATTAGGACATTGGGGCTATGAGTCATATAAATTATGATACAAATATAGATAACCTTTGAACATTAACCATTGACAAAGACAAGACAACTAATGACTACCTCAACCACACAAAGCAAACACACACACAAAACAAGATAAGAAACACACACATGTGCTCAAAGAACATAGTAGAAGTAGAAGCAAACTATTATGTACAAATAAAAACATAAGCATACCTCCATCTAGATAAAATGGAAAGTTTTACACTCTTCTTTCTTCATGACATGAAGGATTTAGTGAGGCATTTAGCTTTCTGATTTATAGCATTGGTGCCCCCAACCTTTCCACAATGTTTGCCAAGCTCATTGGCATGATGTTAAATGAGAACCAAGAAAATCCAAAAAAATTGGATATGGGAATGAATTATTCTTGTTTCCAAATAGCATAAAATTTCTCATATGATCCTTCAACTATGACCTCTAATGGTGATTCAATAAGGCATACCTTTTTATCTTCTATTGTGATCTCAACAAGATTGTGCTTCCTTTCAGTTACAAGCTCTTCTAGCTCATCAAGGATCTTACCAAATTCTTCCCAATCTTCGTAATTATCCTCCAAATAATATTATTTATTTACCTTGTCATTTAATTTTCCTTAAACTTGGAATAGCTCTTCAAGCTCTTGAAATATCTCTATTTATAGCTGTCAATCATCTTTGTGTTCTTCATATTTTAGAACCACTACCTCCTTAATCTTGAAATTCTCATCCACAACTTCATGATCAAACATGGAGTCTTATTCATGTATATCTTTCTCCAAGTCTTGTCCACCTTCATCATGGATACACATCCCTTCAAATATGGAGGCAAATGCTTATGAATTGTCCTTTTGTTCACCAATGAGAGTCCCTATGGTAATCTCTTTCTCATAATCACTCATGAGGTTTTTTTGATCAGCCATGAATTGAGATTTCTCTTCTTCACTTTATTATATCAATATATGCTCTTATTCTAAGATTTATTCCTTTCCATAAGGAAGACATTCTTCATTATCAACCAAATAAGGAGATTCAAAATAAGAACTCACCTCTTCTTTAGCACTTAGGACCTCTTGATGGCTTTCAAATTTCACCTCAACTATGATAATTTGATCTTGTTTATCAAGGGTTGTAAGATATTTAAACTCCTTCATGGTGATTCCAAGACTAGGCATCTTGAATTGTGGTAACCTAACCCAATAAGGCTACCAAGGAGTTGAATTTTCTTTAAGCAATAATTCTAAATTTTTCTCAACTAGTTGCTCTTATTTTGGTTCCCACACCATAGGTCCATCAAGGCAAAGGGTGATAGGATGAGGAGAAGAGGAAGTAGTTAGTGGAGGTGGAACATAGGGATCAAAATAATATTGAGAAATTTCTTTAAGGAGGTTAGATGAGGTATGTTTAGGCATAGAATCTTCATTTGGGTCTAAGACTTCCATCACACCTTGACTTAGTAACTTTATCCTTGATTCCAAATATTCAATTTGCTTGGCTAGGTTATCTTGGAAAAGTCTCTCTTGAAGGTCATAAGAATCATCATGAGAATAAGGAATGTATGAGGGCTGACATGGAACACAATAATAATCTTTAGGAAGGATGGGAGGGAATTTCAAAGGATTAACTTCATTTTCTACTTCACATTCCTTAACAATGCTTCTCTCTTCTTTCTTTCCCCATGGCTCTACTATCTTTCTCCATCTTAGGATATTAGGATTATAGTTATTCTCTTGAGGAAGGGTGGGATGGGTTTTTATAGGATAAACCTCATTCTCAACCTCACACTCCTTGTCAAGACTTTTATCCTCTTTCTTTCCCCATGATTCCACTATCTTATTCCATATCAGAATGTTAGGATTTGAGGTCTCCTTTTGAGGTGATGGGGATGAAATGTGAAAGGTAAATGAGGGTTTTAAATATAATTATTTTTATACCAACATGGAATGATGCATATGAATATTTTACAATTTAATAGACCTATCAAGATTATCTTCAAACATAATGTTTATCTTTTCAACTCTCTCCTCCAATTGATTGGTAAAAGGATGAATTTGATAGGCTTGATTTGGCTCATTAGTAGGGTTCATGTATGGCTGATATGAAACTTGGGGATGTGGATATGAAGGTTGATAGGTTTTGTTATGTTTCCTTTCATGATATCCTAGCCTATCCTCTAAGGAAGAGACCAAACCACTCACATCTAGCATATCACTTGTGAGCCTTTGCCAATTGGCTCTCTCAATAGGTGACCATTATCTCTTGACCAAATCTAAAATTTTTATCAATTGATGGATGGAATGATTAGGAAACCTTTGACCACATAACATTATATTATCAATCTCTAACATGTAATTTTCATATCCCAAGAGTGTCTTCTTGAAGGTGGAAATGGATGGACTTGAGAAGTGGTTAGGTTGACTAAGGGAAGTAATACATTGAAAAGGCTAGTTATAAGACTGGTAAGAATCATGAGAAGGCTTATAATAACCATGTGGGATTTGGTATGGATCATAACAATATTGGTAAGGATCACCCCAAGGTTGATTAAGAACTTGCTCATATTGATAGGGAAAGCCATAAGCTTAAAAATTCTCACCAACTCATGTAAAAGTGTACTCAACACTAAAATTAGTCATGAATCTTCATTGAAAGAAAGAACACAAGAAAATACTTTGATAAAAATCTTAAAAGGACAACCTAGGCTACTTGAATAGCTGACGTATCTTAAGAGACACCATTGATGCTTTGATAGATGCCTCCAAGTGTTGATTGTTGAGAGACAACACCAAAAATCTCTCAACTTATTAGAATAAGAGTCCCATTAGGCATGCTAAAAGCTATTTTCACTTAGATTTGAACCCATTGAGGAGATGAAAAATCTCTCCTCATCCAAGTGGCACAATGGAATCACCTATAGGCTTATGGGTAGCCTAAGCAATGAAGTGAATCTCTAGATAGGGCTAGCTCCCTTGATATACCACTTTGGATTATAAATACTATTAAACTTGAGGGGTGAAAAGGGAGAAGGATAACTAAAATAAAAATATTCTAAGGGATGTGATACACTAAATAACATGATGACATATAACAATATGTATATTACACTTGAAATCAAGGACAAACTAAAAATACACTTCTCCATTCTTCATCTTCTCACATCAATGCTACAATGTGAGGTTATGGATGAATGTGAAAAACTAGGAGGACTAGAAAAGAGGAATATGATGGAACTAATGAATAACATAACTCACTAAATCTTATACATATATTAAAACACTTCACATGCCTTGTAATAAGAAGCTTTCCAACTATAAATATGATGAAACAATGACAAAACATGTTAAGGAATGCATAGTCATCACTTATGAAATATAAAAAATTACAAATGAAAAAACTAAGAATATACATGGAAGAGTTAAAAATTATTTTTATTATTGATCAAAGGTATACATTTTTGTAGGGATTTGCCATAGTCAAGTGGAGCATCCAATACAATGCCAAAATGGGTAGTTCTTACATAACTTATGAGAGAGAGAAGAAGAGAGAAGTACAAGGGTCACAAGGACACTTTTAAATATGATAAAATGAGTTACCTATGAATTTTTATAGGGTATGAGATGAACCATGTAATGTTTGGAAATAAAAATGTCAATCTAACTTGTAAACCTTATGAAAAGTGGCATGAAACTCCTCATTTTTGGCTCAAAAAAATTACCTACATGATCGGCCTTGTTTTAATGCCTCATAAATAATTAGGAGTAGGTTAAATTATTATAATTTAGAGTAATGGAATTATACATGTCTCTCTATGCATTAGTTGTAGTCCTAGTCATTTGGAATCACCTAGAAAGGAACAATCATCATTTGCTATCCAAAAAATACTCCTTTCATGCACCTTGCACACTTGGCCTTCAAAAAGGAATTATTTTTACATTAAA
The DNA here is from genome assembly GCA_037957365.1 of Torreya grandis. Classification (NCBI taxonomy): domain Eukaryota; kingdom Viridiplantae; phylum Streptophyta; class Pinopsida; order Cupressales; family Taxaceae; genus Torreya; species Torreya grandis. The sequence goes on from JARHVA010006869.1 coordinate 105,656, forward strand.
TTACATGGGGGGAATTTTATTACACCTTTAAATACCATAAATTTATTTATAATCACCAAGGATAGCCTAAAAATCCATTCACTTGAATTTTTTACACTTTTCCCTAGCTTGTCTACTAGGCCAGTTTTGACTAGCTAAGTTGAAGCACTATGTTTGGACACTTAGGATTTTTTTATTGGAATAAAATGTCCATATAAAGTTAAAAAAGTCTTAATATTCTTCCCAAACTTTATTTCATGTCTTGACTCCTCCTATAGCCAACACAACACAAAAAATGGTCAAAATCCCCTATTTTTACCATGTCCATATATGTACATACATCCAAAAGCATGTGGATAATTTCAAGGGATTAATTTAAAATATAAAACATGTTTCATGTTCCAAATATGAATTTAAATAATCTTTCAAAGTCCATTTTCACAAAATGGTCACTAGGAAGGGTTTGTAGGGATTTTAGGCAGTTTTTGGTCTTAAGGTTGGTTCATAAAGTTATAATATATAACCTTCCAAAAATTTTCAAAAATATGGTTTTAAATAACCCTAATAACCTCAAATAATTCCTTTTTCACCCATTCATAACATCATGAAATATATGATTATCAAAACTTGAACTATCAAGCTCTTTTTCTCATTTTGCACAAGTTTGAGTTGATTTCTGAGCCAAAATGGCTCTTCTATGGTTTATATTTCAAGGTAATGAATTTAAAATGTATAAAATTTAATCACAAGAATTTAACAATGGGTTTGAAATTTCACCAAAGTTTTCAAGTGAAGTTGGACTCTCATTGACCTTTTAGGCCTAGCCATGCCTAGTAGGCCTGTCTACATCTTCAATATTTAAATTATTTTTTTATGTCTCTCCTATGTTAAAAAAGATAAAAAACATCCAAAATTATTACATATTAATTTTTCAATACACTATAAAACTCCTCTCATGCTAAAATTTAAAGTGACCTCTTAATTGGCCTTTAGGCATAACCATGCCTCAATATGCTTGATTGAAACTCTAGGAGTGTAGGGTACCCTTTTGAATTCAAATATTTATTGTTTGATTTATCATGTTTTAATATGTGTAATTTAACTTTATACACCTCTAATAAATGTTAAATCAACCTATGGCTTACCTTTTCTTCTCATTTCCCAAGGTTGTACGGTTTATGTATGGAAAAAGTGCCCTCTATTTGAGACAAAAAAATGGAAATTACCCTATTTTATCATAATAATTGAGTGGTTTAGGATAATAATCAAATAATATACAAATTTTTATCCCTTGGTAAGGTATATATACCCTAAAACCTCTTTGATTTCCAAGGTAGACTTTTTATAGGCAAACTATGTAGGGTTTCTCCAAACTGACAATATTTTGTATGTTTAGGACTTTTATTTTATTTATTTGTGATATTTTAGGATTAATATATTACCTAAAAACTTCAAAAAAAATTATTTAATGAAATTCATCCATTTAGTCCTTTTAAATATTCCTCATTCTCTTTGCTCAGTCAAAATGGGGTTACCCTACTTGTCTCCCTTAATAACAAAACCTGTAGGTAATATTTTCATAATTATACCTTGAATGTATTGATACAAGAAATAATTCAGGGTTATAATTTCATATATAAATTATTTTTAAATATTTTTCATTCCAATATACATTGCCAATATTCTCACTCACCAAAAATTGCTCACTATCTGCCCTATTACAACAAACTATGTTTTTTTGCCTTAGAGGGAGGTTACTTGTAGGTGAATATGGCTCCAAATATGGTTGATAAATATATTTTTAGACTTAAATTATATAATTATGACCCTAGTATACCATCTCACATATTTTATTCACTTGATTGCTCTTGTTAGTAACAAACTATTCCCTTTTAGATTGAGATATTTGTCCTTAACTGACCCCTGTAGGTTATTACTAGCTTTGAATGATCTTTGTTTTGATGTTTTTAATATATCATCTTAATTTTATAGGAATATAATATTTATTATTTATTTTTAACCTCTTTTAACAATCTATTATACTACCAAAATGCCTTGACTGAGTCACTGGATATTTCCTAGCTATAGGTGGACATCTAGAACATTTATATGGATTGATAGGTGTGTTTGGAGGATAAACACAATATGTACTTATTATTTAAATGTTTTATGTCATAAATTATCATATTAACCATTTTTAACCTTATTTATTCATTTTAAAGTCATAATTTTCAACCATAAGTCTCTTTAGAACTCAGGTCTATAGACAATATTGCCTATATTTAGTGTCTTTTTAGGCAACTTTAGGATCTCCAAAAACCATATTTCATTTTTAATCTACCCTCAAAACTCTATATAGGTATTATTTATAATATATATTACTATTAAATATTATTTTAATGCATCAAAATCTCAAATATCTATTTTATATTCCATTCATAAAAACTTCTAGACCTCTATTCTCTATTTTTAGGGATTTGATCCCTAAACACAATCATATCATGTTTTAGAGGATCTCTCACCTTAATTTTCCAATATGACCCCTAAAAATAGTATTTTATACCCTCACCAATTTACTAGGGTCTTATAAAAAAATTCAACATTTTTTAAATCTTCAAAAAAATACTCTTCATTTCTCTGTATTGTCATCTACAGGTGTGTTTTCTAGTGTGTAAGCAAAAAAGTGCCATTATAGTCAGTGAGTATTAATTTAACACTCAACCGAGTCTTGAAATTATATTAAGGATTAAAATATAATCTCAAGGTGATTATAATACTAAAAAAATACCTCACACTTCTTTTTCAATGTTTAACTCTCTATTAGAGCACCTGCAGATAAGTTGTTCATGGCAGACTAATTGTTTACCCTTGCATATGACTATGACTATGAATATTGTATTAGATAGAGAACCTAGGATGATATGAGGTCAAAAAACATGTTGGAAAAATGTGAATTAACCTAACACAAACCTTTTAATACACTTGTAAATCATGAAAATTAGAAAACAATGGAAAACTATGAATCAACATAAAATGGACCAATCTACAAAATTGACATGAATTGCTCATCAAATTAACTTAAAACTTGAAACAAAGCATGGGAGACATGAAGGGACATAACCAAAATCATCTAGAACCAATATAAGCATGTCTATTTCATGGATCTTCTCAAACTAATGGAAAACCTACATCATTCACAGATTAGTAGGTAGATTCGCACAATCAATTTATTAGTAATGGTTCATAAATTTGAGCTAAAACCTCATGAGCTGTTTGTGCTAAGCAAAAACATGAATGTCACTTCAATGTGTCTAGAAAGTTAAGAAATGATTAGAATGGTTTTGGCCTTAAAATGGCACTTCTAGATCTAACCAAGCATGGGAATGAGTATGGGGAAGGTGAAGATTCACATTTAAACCTTTTCCAAGAGGCACACTTCCCAAAGAGGCCATATAAGTGTCATTTTCTTCCCTTTTCATTAGAAAACTACCTTTTATTTTGATGAACCTACAAATTTCATTTACCAACAATGTATTAATACTTATTATGACATATTTCACATGACATCACCATTTGGAACTTCACATTTCCCAAGAGACTTGTACAACTCATTAAATGCTCAATTTTTACCCTTAAAATGACCTAAAATGATAAATAGACTAAATAAATAATTGACCAAGGCTAATATAACATTAATTGACATCAATTAACCTATAATTCACCTTATTAAACTCATATTACACCCTATATAGACCTATAAAATCATGTTTTTACCTATAGGTACCCTAATTTGACTTAAAAGTCAAATTTGGTCAACAAACTAGTGACTAATAGGGGTAGTATGCCTACTATAGTAACTACACCAGTAGAATTATTAGTAAATTTGGGTTAGGAGTCATTTAAAGTATGATAAAAATAAGGAAAACCTTTGACCATTAACCATTGACCAAGACAAGACAACTAATGACTACCTCAACCACACAAAGCAAAGACACACACAAAACAAGACAAAAAACACACACATGTGCTCAAAGCACTTATGAGAAGTAGAAACAAAATATTATCTAAAACTAAAAACATAAGCATACCTTTATCCTAGATAAAAGGGTAGGTTTTAAACTCTTCTTTCTTCATGACATGAAATATTTGGTGAGGCATGTAACTTTCTAATTTCTTGCATTGGTGCCCCCAACCTTTCCACAATGTTTGCCAACTTCATTGGCATGATGTTCAATGAGAACCAAGTATCTCCAAACAAATTAGATATGGGAATGAATTATTCTTGTGTCCAAATAGCCTTAAATTTACCATATGATCCTTCAACTATGACCTTTGATGGTGATTCAACAAGGCATACCTTTTTGTCTTCTATAGTGATCTTAGCAAGATTAGGCTTCCTTTCAGTTGTAAGCTATTCTAGCTCATTAAGGAGCTTACCAAATTCTTCCCAATCTTGGTAATTATCCTCTAAGGAATATTATTTCTTTACCTTGTCATGTACTTGGCCCTCAACTTGGAAGAGATCTTCAAGCTCTTGAAATAACTCTATTTGTAGCTACCAATCATCTTTGTCTTCTTCATCTTTTAGAACCACTACCTCCTTAATCTTTAAATGCTCATCCATAGCTTCATGATCAAACATGGAGTCTTCTTTATGTATCTCTTTCTCCAAGTCTTGGCCACCTTCCTCATGGATACACATCCCTTCAAATATTGAGGCAAATGCTTGTGAATTGTCCTTTTGTTAACCAATGGGAGTCCCTATGGTAATCTCTTCCTCATAATCACTCATGAGGTTCTTTTGATTAGCCATAAATTGAGCTTGCTCTTCTTCACTTTCTTATATCAATATAGGCTCTTATTCTAAGATTTATTCCTTTCCATAAGGAAGACATTCTTCATTATCAACCAAATATGGAGATTCAAAATAAGAACTCACCTCTTCTTTAGCACTTATGACCTCTTGAGGGCTTTCAAATTTCACCTCAACTATGATAATCTGATCTTGTTTATCAAGGGTTGTAAGATATTTAAACTCCTTCATGGTGATGCCAAGACTAGGCATCTTGAATTGTGGTAACCTAACCCAATAAGGCTACCAAGGAGTTGAATTTTCTTTAAGCAATAGTTCTAAATTTTTCTCAACTATTTGCTCTTATTTTGGTTCCCACACCATAGGTCCATAAAGGCAAAGGGTGATGGGATGGGGAGAAGAGGAAGTAGTTAGTGGAGGTGGAACATAGGAATCAAAATCAGATTGAGAACTTTATTGAAGGAGGTTAGATGAGGTGTGTTTAGGAATAAAATATTCCTTTGGGTCTAAGACTTCCATCACACCTTGACTTGGAAACTTCATCCTTGATCCCAAATCTTCAATTTGTTTATCTAGGTTCTCTTTGAAAAATTTCTTTTGAAGGTCATAGGAATCATCATGAGTATAAGAAATGTATGAGGGATGACATGGAATACAAGAATAATATTTAGGAAGGATGGGAGGGACTTAAAAAGGATTAAATTAATTTTCCACTTCATACTCCTTAACAATGCTTCATCATCTAGACCACAAAACCTCCTCAATTTCCAAGGCAAACTTTACATAGGCAGACTATGTAGTGTTCCTCCAAACTAACTATGTTTTACATGTTTGGGAATTTTATTTGATTATTTGGTGATACTTTAGGATGTATATATTCCCCAAAAACTTCCACCAGGTTTATCTAATGTAATTTATCCCTTTATTCCTCTTACATATTCCTCATTCTCTTTGCTCAATTAAAACTGGGTTACCCTGCCTATCTCCCTCAATAGTGAAACATATAGGTAAAATTCAAAAAATTATATGTTAAATTTAGTATTACATGACATAATTTAACATTTTAGGGTCATATATAAAATTTTTGGACCTATTTTTCAATCCAATATACATTGCCAATATTGGCACTCACCAAAAACTGCTCATTATCTACCCTATTATAGTAAATTGTGTTTTTCTGACTTGGAGGGAGGCTAGCTATAGGTGAATGTGGATAAAAATAAGATTAATAAATATATTTTTGGAATTAAATTATATCATGATATTATACCCTCTCAAATATTGGATTCACTTTATAATCTCTTGTGAGTCACAAACTATGTTCCCTTTTAGACTGAGACAATTATCCTTAACTAACCCTTGTATGTTATTACTAGCTTTGAATGAGCTTGGTTTTGATTATTTTTAATATATAATTTTAATTTTATAGTAATATATTATCTATTATTTCTTTATAACCACTTTTTACAAGCTAATATACCACCAAAATTCCTTGACTGAGTCACTGTCTATTTCCTAGCTATAGGTGGACATCTAGAACATTTGTACAGATTGATAGGTGTGTTTAGAGTATAAAAACAATATGTACTTATAATTTAAATATTTTATGTCATGAATTCTCATATTAAAAATTTTTAACAACCTTTATTCATTGTAAAGTCTTAATTTTCAACCATAGGTCTCTTTAGAACTCAGGGTTGTAGACAATATTGCTTATATTTAGTGTCTTTTCAAGCAACTTTAAGATCTCCAAAAGCCATCTTTCATTTATAATCTACCATAAAAAATATGTAGAGTTCTTGTTTATGATAAATAATACTATTAAATATTATTTTAATACATAAAAATCTCAAATATCCATGTTATATGCCATTCATATAAACCTCTAGACCTCTGTTCTGTGTTTTTAAGGATTTGATCCCTAAACTCAGTCATATCATATTTTGGAGGCTCTCTCACCTCAATATACCAATATAACCCCTAAAATTATTATTTTATAACCTACCCAACTGACTAGTTCCTCAAATAAAGTTTCAATATGTTTTAAATCTTCAAAAAAAAAATCTTCATTTCTCTATATTGTCATCTACAGGGGTGTTTTCTAGTGTGCAGGCAACAAAGTGCCATTATAGTCAATGAGTATTATTTTAAATATAAAATGATTATTAAAATTTTATTAAGGATTAAAATATATTATAAATGTGATTCCAAGACTAAAACAATAATTCACACTTCTTTTTCAATGTTGAACTCTCCATTAGAGCACCTGTAGATGAGTTGTTCATGGTAGACGAACTGTTTACCTTTGTATATGACTATGAAGATTGTTTTGAAGAGATAACCTATAATGGTATGAGGTCAAAAAAAATGTTGGAAATTTGTGAATGAACTTAAAAAAACCCTTTGAAGACACTTTTAAAGCATGTAAAATTAAAAAACAATGGAAAATTGTCAATCAACATAGAATGGACCAGTCTACAAACTTGAGGTGAATTTCTCATAAAATTAACTTGAAATTGAAAAAAATCACATAGCTATAAAATATATAATAATTATAAGCAATTTTATTATACTTATCTTCTCAAACCAAGGTAAAACCGATAGGGTTCACAGATGAGTAGGTAGATTTTCATAGTCAACTTGTTATCAATGGTTCATAAATCATAGTTGATCAATATTCAAAATAATTATATGAAAATTAAGGTATATTAATGTAATAAAATCTCCCCATGGAATTTTAGTTGAAACCTCATGAGTTGTTTGTACTGATCAAAAACTTGAAAGTCACTTCAGTGTTTCTAAAAAATCAAGAAAGGAGTAGAATAGTTTTGGCCTTAAAATGACACTTTTATATCAAAAAAATAATGTTAATGAGAATGGGGAAGTTTAAGAGTCACATTTAAACCTTTTTCAAGTGGCACACTTCCCAAGGGGTCATATAAGTGCTATTTTCTTCTCTTTTCACTAGAAAACTACCTTTTCTTCTGATGAACTTGTAAATTTTAGTTAATAATAGTGTTTAAGACTTATTATAAAATATTTAATGTGACATCACCCATTTGGACCTTCAAATTTCCTAATATACCTATACAACTCTTTAAATGCTCAATTTTGACCCTTAAAATGACCTAAAATAATAAATAAACTAAAAGACTAATTTAACAAGGCTAATATAACATTAATTGATATAAATTAACCTATAATACACCCCATTAAATTCATATTAATCCCATTATAAACCTATAAAATCATTTTCTTACCTATAGGTGCCCTAATTTGACTTAAAAGTCAAATTTGGTTAAGATTTACTTTTATAGGTTTATCCCTAAGGACTTGTCCTAATCATGAATAAATTTTATGTTATTTCATTAGTAATATCCCATAAATAATGTAAATTATTACTACTTAATTTCATGAAATCAATAAGCTAGTTATTCTCTTAGCAAACACATGGGAGAATCTTGAAATTTTCTCTAAGTTTGAAATTACTTTACCATCAAATTAAATGGGTTTCATAGAGATACTTATATTTTATCCAATTTAATAAATTAACTAACAAAATATCTTAAGTTGGGGGGGAAAATTGAAAAAATAAAAGGAAAAATTATTAAAAATAAATAGAAATAATGTGGATTGTCCTGAAATCATAAACCTTAGCTTTATTCTGCTAAGTTTATCCCCAAGGCCTCCTAATAATGAGTATTTTTTAATTATTTATTTAATAATGTGACATAACTAATGATAATTATTAATTATTTATGATTAATATGATACATTTATATAGTCTTTTTTATGCTCCTAGTTTGAGTGGATGACATGTTTTGTCTTAATTGGGACATCTTCCCTAAGTCACTCTTTCAAGCTGACATTCTTAGCATTACTGCATTTTTGTTTTACCATCCCCCTATCATTACTTGTGTTATATTTATTTATATTTCTCTCCAATTCCCATATTTTTTACTATCTACTCTCAATCTATAAACTCTCATCCATGGCCTCTTTGGTTTGTATTTATTGCTCCTATACTCCCAAAACTTATCAAATTCATTAAATTTGTCTCCATGCTAGGTTTATCTTGAATGTTACATAAGAATATTTTATTCACCATATTTTGAGTCATGTGGTATATTAATAATTTATCACTGTGGATAAAATATTTGGTTATGTTAGGGGAAAATGTTGTGTCAGCTAAAAATGATTATTCCAACGTTTTACACCTTCCAATTCAATAGTTGTCACATTCTTCCCCTTGTACACTACTGATTTTTTATGAGATTAAGGATATATGGGAAATATATCAACCTAATATAATTATAAAATATAAATATTAGGACCTATATTTCCTCACACATCTCACTCTAGAGGAGGAATTACTATAGTAACATCCACTAGCAGAGCTAAAGGTGAATGACAATTTTGTGTCTATGTAAAACAACTATATATCCTTCTAAAGTAACTACATTAAGTTACAAATAAATTTAGAGATTATATTCATCCTCTCAAGAAAAAAAGTTTGTTTTATTTTAGTAGAACCAATAGGTGGCCTTTGACTAGGAATTATTGGAAGCAACCTTCCTCTAAAAATCGTGGTAGACTATCTAAGAGGGAGGATGACATCTATGAAAATGAATGTGTTAAATATAATAATCACCCATTCCAATTGAGGACATCTCAAATGGCCACCTAATTCCTTTACTACATCCAATACATAGGTATGATAATTGAATTTGTAATGGGATTATTTTACCCAATAGTGACACTAGGTATAATGACACTAAGTGAATGTTAAAACTATGACATAGGTTTATATATATATATATATATATAACCTAGCTTCTATGTGTTAAAAGAAGTAAAAAAACATGAATTGAATAGTTAAATAAGTAATAAACTAAAATAAATCTCTGAAGTGATGAAAAGAACACACATTGGCATGATATATGGATTTTGAGAGTGGAGAAGTGGTATGGAAGTGATGATGAAACTCTATGTGAATTTAAAGTGTTGAATATGAAGGAATGTTTTTGGTTCTTTCTCTCCTATTGAAAAATATTCTTTGGGTAGTTTCAAATGCGAAATAGGATTGTATTTTTAAACCAAATAATCTATTCAATTGCATCAAATATATACTACACACTATTTTGGATTCTAATTTTTCTTATTCAATTGAATTTTCTGATTCCATATAGTTGTTTGTATTTACTTTCTTGAATTTATGGGTAGAAAGTCTGATTTTATGTTTTTTCTTCTCTTTACCTACTATTCCACAAATTCATAATGAATAATAATAAAAATGAATTGTGGGTCAAGAAACCACAAGAAAGTTTAAAATACATATCTCATACACTCAATCATACCCTATGTAGTTCTAGTGCCATTTAAATGGTATCTTTAGAAAGGTATTTGACCTCCTATTCCTTATATGTGTGATGCAATTACACAAACATGTTTTTGAATCCTCATTTGGTACAAGTGGATTATTTCAAAATAACTTTAAGAATATTAAAGTATCAAGTTGGATGACTTTATTTCAAGTGTAGTAATAAATTTGGTAATGAAGGCTCTAAATTAAAGGTAAGAGAGGATTAAGAAAATTATTATAAACAATATGATACTTGTTCTTCTTGAAAATGAATATGGAATAATTAGAACATATAGGGATATCGAAGACATGACACATGTCATGGCCGACCATTAAATTAGAAATTATAAAAATCAAATGTGAATGAAATCATGCCAAGGTAAAATGACCCATAAAAATATAAAAAGGTAGATTTGATAGCTTGTCAAATCTATAGAGGGAATATTTAGTAGTATAATTATAAGTTATGAATATATCCTTGGAGAGATATATATTCATTATGGGTGCAAATAAATTAGAATATAGATAAATAAGGCTCAAAATTTGAAATGGATGAATGTTGAATACATATAAAAGGATCAAAGGCTAGAGAAATATTAGTGTGTAGCAGGAAATGTCCTAAAAATAGATAGATATGCATAAGTGGAGTAATTATGTAAAAATAGCTAAAATGCACTATGGAAATTATACCAAAATTAGGAGTGTTTCCTTCATTTTCACATCATGGGGCAATTGGTTATAATTCCATGCTTGAAATGATAAGTTTTTAGTACATTTTATGGATCCAAATATCACCCTTTTGTTCTAACTACTTATTAAAGCTTATAAAGAAGGCAAATCATCCAATTTTTCACCTCCTCTACTATGATATTTTTTGTTCCATCTTATTACTTATTTTAATTTTTGTACTTGGCATGATTTACCACCATGTTGGCATTTTGTAACAATTTTTTAATTTCAATTTCATTCTCACTCTCAATATCTATTTTTTGTAATATAATGGGTGAGACCCCAATATAATTCTTTATTTAACCAATAAAAAACATACCCAATCAATTTCAACTACATTAAATATTAGAAATTATATATAAATTTGTAAAAAATATGCTAATAAGAAAATAGAGGGGAAGGTTACTCATTCATGAATGAAAACTAAATTTAATTTATTTTTTTATTAATGAAATTATATTATTGTGTAGGAAGTATTGTGTAATTATCATGAATTATTTTTCCCTATGGAGTAATGAATGCATGATATAATTTATGAGCGATGCATACAATGGTGGACTCATTACATGGGTATAAACATAAATGGAATATAAATGTATTACAATAATAGGAAACTCCATTAGACATATTGGAAGATAATTTATGATGTTGATATAAAATAAATTCATTAGTCCTCTTTATTTATGATTTAAACATATGCATCATATTATATTTTTACATGTCATTAGAAATAAAATACATGGGAGGTGTGAAGGTCTTGTAATGACATATATTTTTAGATTAAATTAAATATCAAACCAAGTAATTTTATGTTTCCAATGCCACTCATTCCATATGTGACTTTAAGATCTTTGTTCTATGTATTATTATATCCCTATTTAACCCTAGATTTTGGATAAAGATCCTATGGGGTTAGGGTTAATAATATAAAAATGAATAAAAAGAAGGGTGATAAATAAATATATAGTAGGCCAATTAATTTCAAAACTCAAATAAAACATATACTAAATCTATTATAATGAGATATACTAAAAATGTAAAGTACAACTATGCTAGATATTACAATGTTAATGAAAACAAGATACGTAGCTAGTTCTAATGCTAACACGTATATGGATTTGGACTAGTTAGGAAGAAAAATATACAAATATTATATATCAATCATAAAATTTTGGAAATTTGAATTTTCTAGCCTCAAATATTTGCATCAACCTCAGATGGCTACACTGATGCTTTTGTCTAACTTAGGTATAGGTGTCATCTAAAAAATACCTATGAGATATAAATGTGACCATCTAGAATATTTTATGTTCTGTGTCACCTTCACTTTAGTATTCTTATATATAGATCATGAGTTGTTATTCCTTATCAAATAATAAAACCCTGGTTCTTCATCTTCATAGTGACTGTGGGAAAAATGGATTAGTGGGCTCATAGTGTCGAGCTAAACTAAAATACTACTTATAATTAAAAAAAAGTGGTATTTGAGTGATAAAATTGATATTTGAGACTACCTATCCATAAATTATCCCTAGATATATCCTAGAGCCTATTTTCACACTTATTTAGCCTTCGTGTAGGCCACAAGCATCCCTAGTTAGCCATAATGTTATCCTAGACCCTTATTTCCTGATCTTGACACTTCATGCCTAGTGTTCTACCAAATGGACACTGCCACCATAATAAGGATAATAAAGACACATGGTGCTAGTGTCCCCAAATGGTGCTAATGTATTTTTCCTCATCTTTTCCCAAACACATATTTTCAAAATTAAAACTTCCTAAGGTCATCCTAGACATATTTTATCACCTACACAAGCATCATAATAGTATATATACATGAATTTTATCCCTATAATGACTTGATGGAAATAAGATTCAAAATACACATTCAAACTCTAAATAAGTTGAGTACAATTAAGGTTATCAATCCATATTCTACCCTACTATTAAATAAATTTTTTAGCTTATGCCTTAGTCATATGGAAGATTAAGGTTTGCACAATAAATTAATCATTATAGTTATAATAAAAGATTACGTAAACAATTCACATAGGAATATACTTAAGATATCTAGACACATGTGTACATATAAGATCAATACAATCATACACAAAGGACACTACCACCAATATTAAGATACTATAGCTACTTTTTCAATAATGGTGCTACTATCCAATTATGGTGTTACTATCTAGGAGGGGTTCTAACATTGGGATCTAGTTTATGACACTTAGACTAGTTTCCATTTCAATTTCTAGCACACAAAATATTTGTATCAGTTGTTTTCTAAGTTATTACTTTCACTATTTATTACTATTTTTAGAAAAGTCAAAGCTAGTCAATTTATTAACAAATCAGTGGTTATATTTATTACATATTATTTCCATAATTTATTCTACTTATATATTTAAAAACATATTATTTAGACTTGATAACTCCTAAAAGTTTAAAAAATTTGGTGAACCTGACTTTGAATTTTTCACAAATTTTATTACTTGCACTATTTATTACTATTTTTAGAAAAGTTAAAGCTAGTCAATTTTATAACAAATTAATGATTTTATTTATTAATTTAATCTACTTATCTCCCTATAATACTTAATATTTTATACTTTCTAAGTCATAAAAGGTTAAAACATTTGGTGAACTTGACTTACTTTGAATATAGCATAAACCCTAGCTCTAGATAACCTGAGGGTCTATATTTATAGCATTCAAATTTTAGATCCATGTATATTATTATTTTTATTTTCTATAATCATGATAATAATGATATAATAAGTGTATCACTTTTTGTTTCAAAGTTTAATACATTGTGTATTATAGACATTTTAACATGTTCTTCTATGTGTATCTAAGCAAACCTACTTATTGCTTGCATATGTGGACATTTGAACATGTCTTTATATGTCTTATTTTCTTAGATTTAGTGGAATGTGCCCATGTAGCTTATATTGCATCCCCTTGGCCTACTTTTTATACCTCATGTGTTTTGTATGTATGCTTTATTATGTGTCATGGTCATGAAACTTGTCTTTTCTTGTTACACACTAGTTTTTGATGTCATGAGGGACCTCATTCATATACCCTTCTTACTTAGGTGCCACAATGGACATCATTCCCCATCCCCCTAGGTAGATACCTAATTTTACTTAGATTTATTATTACATACATTGTTACATCTATCTTGACACCCGTGTGAATGCTATACATGACATACATCTTACATTACATACTTATGCTCAGATTATATTATATTTGAATGTTATATATGCACATTATATTGGATTATTACATATATATCATATATGATCTGGCTAACACACTTTTTGCAGATAATTTTCTTTTGAGGATAGTTTTTTCACAATTTCAACAACTCCCTTCAAAAGAGGGGGAATTCACAAGGGTTTGTCATAGAGATCAAGATCCTATATCACACTCTCAATACATTTTTTATCACACAAGGTTGGTTAAATAAAATCAGACATAAATAAGTATAGTTGGAAAATAATGACCCAAGAAATATTATGATTACATATAAATAAGACCAAAAGGACAATAACACCCAAATTGGGACACTAGCACCATATTTTCAAAAATGGCACTACTTTATAAGAGATGGTGTTACTATCTAGTAGCATCAATTTTAGAAGAACCTAGATTGGCTAAAATAATATAATAGGTATAGTATAAGTTTGCATAGATTTAGTTATAAATTTACTAGTTATATTTAATATTGATTAAATTCATACTAATTCAACTAAAATTTATATTAGGTTACTTAGACTGGGGGCATCATGTGTAGCATAACCATTCCCATATTCAATTCAGATACCTAGATACAACCCATTATAACTCAATTTAGAATCCATATGCTTAGATATAAGATTTGGAGGCATTTAGATGACTCATTATTTTTATATGCTCACTTACACATTGATTGATTAGATGGAATGACAAATTCCAAGTCATTTTATATGTTATATACACCCAACATCATATTTGATTTTGTACATCAGTTGTATGCCTTGCTCCATCTATAGTGGTTAGAATTCTTGAGTGGCCCAGAACTACCTAATGTACTTGAGTGTTTGTAGAGACAACATACATAATTATATATACCAAAATAGACATTTATAGTACTTTGTGTAGTTTAGTTTTAGATGCATCTACTACACATGGGTGGGAAATGATGGATTCATAGTATAATTAAGTTATTAATCCACCTACATAAGAGGATTTGACACACTATTAATCCACCTTTATTTAGTTTTAATCAATTTTACTTATTTACTTAGTTTAGTATTTTGATTTTTATATCTCTTAAGGAATATTTTATGCATGTTTCACTTACAAGACACACATTGGAGCATGCTTCACATACTTAGACCTAGATTCATAAGCTTCACCTCTTAGGTAAGTCTAGGTACATTTCTTTTTCCTTTATCCTAGTCATTTCACTTTGCTACATTTTTATAATAAAGAGGGGGAATATAATCACCCAAAAGTGGTCTTTGAGTGCTAAGAGTGATACTTGAGACTACCTATCCCTATATTATCCCTAGAAATATCCTAGAGCCTATTATCACACTTATATATGCTTCATTAGGGCCACATGTGTCCTTAGTCAGCCCTAAACATGGTACTAGTGTCCCCAAAATAGATTTAATGTCTTTTGCCTTGTCTTTTCCAAAATGGATATCTTTTCAAAACTATAACTTCCTAAAGTCATATTAGACATATTTTATCACTCGCACAAACATAATAATAGTATATATACATTAATTGTATCCTTGTAACCACTAGATGGAAATGAAATGCAAAATACACATTCAAACTTAAAGTTAAGCACAAATAAGGTTATTAATCTATTTTATTATTTTTCATAATAATGGAATTTTATTCCTAATTAATAAAAAAGAATGGAGTAAAGTAAATCAATAAATATTGTGCAATAATTAAGCCACTAATTTAAGTAAACATATTTTATTATTAACTTTTCTAAAAATATTAATAAATGAGAGAAAATATGACTTAGCTTATTCTGAGTTGTCTGGTCTAAGATAGGGCTTAAGAATTTAGGTACAGGACTGGGATAGTGTCAAAAATAGGTTCCTAAACTTCATTTTTTAGTTAGACATGAGTGTCAAAAATGGGACACCCTAATATTTTTTGTTTTAGTCCTTTTCTGGTGTTGTTGTCTAGGTGATTTGAGTTTTCTAGGTTTTGCTCTATAGGTTTGTGTTACCTTGTCAGTGAAATATCGAAGCCTAGAAGTATATAGAGCTCACTATGAATATATTTTAATCTTAAAAAGCCTTAAGATATCTCTGTGCTTAAAATTAAAAGGAAATTTGGGAAAGATATAGAAGGTGTTAGTGTGTAAAGGATATGTTGTATGCACTTCACACCTTATGTGTGGGCATGTTTCCTACATACCAATACTCCGAGGAGGGATCAAGTTAATGTAATTCTCCCATTGAAGCGTTTGGTGCAATTGTGTATGAAAATTCAACTAGATACAAAATTGGGTGTAATTTAGAGGGCTAGGGACTAGTGCAAGAGTTTGAATAATCTTGGAATAATATTGGAAGGTTGTATGCAGAGAATAGGGAAAAGTGCTTGAGTATACTTGCTTTTATTCTTGCTTCTCTCATGTCAATGAGTGCCAACCATTCTAAATGGAATTTTATAGGGAACCTAGTGATCATGGGTTAAATTAATTCATGTTAGGATAATATAAATTAAGATAAGGATTTGGGAAAATATGACTGTTGGGACCAAAAGTACACTTAGACAATATTGCTAAAAATAAGACACACTAGGTTTCAACACTCCTATCCAAGTTGGGAGATATTATCCAAAGGGAATAAAACCTAAGGGGATGGATATAGGATTGAAAGAGCTACCTAGATATATAAGGGTTAAGTCTAAAAGGCTATGGATGATTGGGAATTAGTGAAAAAAAATCCTAAAAGGGTTGTGCAAGAAATTAGGGGGACCTATGGATTATGTGTCATTAGCCACACTCAAGTAACCAAATTTTGAATTTTATATTAATAAATCCACCCCACCCCACTTTATTATATTGATTTAGCAAAGAAAAATACTAGGATAAAGGAAAGTAAAAAACATACTTGAACTTACTTGTAAGGAAGAAGCTCATGAAGTTGTGTGATACTAGATGTGCAGAGAGAGAACAGTCTATGAAGTGTGAATCTATAATGAAAAACATAGAGTATATCAATTTTTACTATATATGCTATATCTAAAATAACAATGTATAAATTTTGGTAAGAAAAAGAGGAAGAAAAAGGAATTAATACACCTCACTAAGTAGGTGAACCAATACAAAACCTATTATGATGCTAGATTGTGTTGGATTATGTTCGGTATGTGTTGAATCAAGAGTAATATCATGAATATAATTAATTTCTAAATTCCATAAAATGTGGATAAATAATACAAAGGATATCCATTTTTCTCCATCATCACCAACTAAGTGAAGTTAATAAATTATGCATGTGTTAATTGATGTTTGGACTATGTGTCTAATCCCTCTGAATAGGTGGCTCAAGAATACAAAGGTTGTCCCTTTGGCTCCATCATTGCCTACTAAGTGAATCTAGATGATCATCCATATGATAAGTTATGTTCGGACTATGTGTTCAATCCCTCTAAATAGGTGGATCAAGAATATAAAGGTTGGCCCTTTGGCTCCATCATTGCCCCATGAAGTGAAGCTATGAAGTGATACCAGTATAGAATAAATGTCATATGAGATGGCTCATAGAGTCCATGGATGTTATAAATATCTAAAAATGTGGTGTGGATAGCTAAATGTATGCTAGAAACTAGGCCACTCTTGGCCATTTCAAAATATGGAGATTAGGCTTGTATGAAAACCACTCTAAAAATGATGCAATATACTTATTTAAAATCCAAATCAATAACTCAGGTACTTGGGAAGTAAAAATTGTATGAAATTTCAACTTGAAAATGATGCCAACCACCTATAGATGGATTAAGGCACATAACTACAAAAAATTCCTAAGTAATAAACTAAACATGGAAATAAAAGAAGACCAATGTGCCATACACATTACCCCTAATCACTGGTGTCTGGAACATGGATTATAATCTAAAAGTTATGTCAACTACCTCTTCTAAAACTAGAAGTGAGATTCATCATGCCATGCTTGATACCCCTATATATCTACATTCTTTGAGAAAATTGTACTAAAACTACTGATTTTGAGTGATCTAGATGTGTTAAAACTATAGCTAAGCTAAATTTTGTGCCCATTACTAGAAAACTTGGGTGTTTTTTTGTCTAGATAAGAGTTCCAAAATGAGGACACCATTGTGTGTGACACTACTATTCATTTTTAACACTATTGTCCTATGCTAAAACTTGTTGTTGATTTGGAATTATCACTCTTTTTTTGTTTTATTCTAACTAGTTTGATTTATGGATTCTAAATTGGGTGATCTAAATGTTTTTGTTTTGACTAATAGGATATTTTATCTCTATGATAAAAAACCCCTATTTATTTCCCCCTATTTTGATGATAGGAATGATTGAACCTGCAATGACTGCCCTTAGAAGAAAAGAGTCTTGTAAGTATGTTATGCTACATAGATACATGATATAATAATGATATTTGACAAGATATCTCTAGATATTGTAATGTTTGTATTGAGAAATTGTTAGATCAACATGGGTATGCCTAGATAGATATAACAATGTAAAATCATGTGCAATGTACTAAACTAGAATTACAAATGTTAGATGTTAGATGTCAAGGAGGGATTGATCATGATGTCCATCACGACATCAAAAAAATAAAGGTAAATTCATGATATGGATCATGACATTACAAACAAGGACAACAAATCAAGAAATAAACATATAAAGGAAGAAAAAAAAAGCAAGAAGCATACAAGGTTGACCAAGGGGCCACACAAACAAGGGATATGGGCACATGTCATTCAAATTGGAAAGTAAACATATAAAGCATGTTAAAATTCAACATGTACATACAATTTGAAACAAGCAAATATTGACATGAGGGCCACTTGCACATAAAAGAGTAAAAACAAGATATATTAACAAATGTCCAAAGGTACACACACATGAATAGAAGTGAAGGCCATTGGAAAATGTTCTAAGGCACACACAAGAAACAAAATTGGAACTAGAAATGCAATCACATCTAGCTACACAAAGAAAAAAAGGAAATAATGTAAAATTTAGAAAGGTATAATCATACCTAACTAATCAAAGCAAGAGTAAAAGTATGTAATACATGTTTAGTAAAAGACTAGGTATATGCTAAGAAATACATAAGTGAAAGATACTAATGAGTGTCAATATGGTAATTTGTGTAATCTAGTAAGTAATGTATGTCAACATGATAACCAAAGTGTGTGGTGTAATAATGACATAACCTAGATGGTGTAGTCATGTAGAAGATGCCCCTAATGGGTATGCATATCAATGTGTGTCTCAAATGTAGAAGTAGGAATGCCCCATCAATGGATAAATTGAAGCAACCAAGTAGATACATGTCACTACACACACTTAAAAGAGATCAAGTGAAGCATGGTAATGTAGATAAATTGGCATACAATAACATGAAACAAAAAATGTAAGTCCTATCATGATAGTAGTAATGTAAAGCATAGATGATGCATACAATCAAGACATTTTTGGTATTTTGATATATTTAAATATTTTTGTAATTCTATATAAGCTATGTACAATAAAGAAAAAGAGACTATATATAAGTAGGTTGGGATAGGATGATACTAACTGATGAGTCTCATGCAAGACTTCCTATCATGGTGTCTTGTATCAAGGAATGAAATCATGCATGAATGTGAAGCATTATGAAAATGTGGAGATTGTGGCTCTGAAAGCTATATATGCTCTAAAATCAATATATGATCTAAAAGCTATATATGCTCTAAAATCTCTAAAGTATAAATTGACTATGGGGTCCCACTATAACTCTGAGAAGTGGATGTAATTTTAGGGCTCTTAGGGACCCATCTAGAAGTAGGAAAAGCTCTCTAAACATGTGCTTTATGTGTAGACCCACGAGATCTCAATGCAACCACTATAGCAATGAAAATTGTAGCTAGAAACTATATATAATCCCAAAGCTATGGTGGTGTATGAACCCTCTATATGGGTGATGGATGTGTCAATTATGTCTAAACCTATACCAAATGAAGAATTGTAATTGGTGGGGAAACGAAAACTGGTGGAGAAACTAGAACTAGTGATTGTAAAGTAGATGTCTCTAACGTGGGTAATGGTAACTCATATGGAACTCCACCAACTATAATAACTTGATTAGCATGAATTAATTTCATGCATATATGAACTATATATGGTACTTATTGAATTTTTTAATCCATGGGTGACCAAGTAACATATCAAAAAATCTTGCACTAGGAACTATAGTGAAATGTGTGGTCATATGTCTTGGACTAGTCTATAAAGGAAGTACAATCTCACCTAATGAACTTTGTATGTTCCCATTGAATCTAATAATAAATATATTTTTCAAGGTGATATCCTACTCTGAATAACCCAAATGTTGTAATAATGTAAAGGTGTACATGTTGACACTAAAATAATTATAGTTGAAAACACTATGAATCACTTGATTATGAATATGCGCTCTGATAAAAAGTGCATTATAATCTAAATTATCCTCCACAATCTCATAATTTGAGAAGGATATTAAAGGTCTAGCTATAACTCTAGACTCATCACACTGATCATACTACTCAAAGGATGTGACTCAACTGAAGGTGCCTGGTATGTAACTGGTGGTGGATGTGCATGATATGCATGGTGAACCCTTGATGTGTCCCCTATATCCTATTTTGAATGCTACGGAAATAGATATAAGGATATTTTCAAAGCTTTATCCTATGTTGGTTTTGCCTATGGAAGCTCAACTAAAGTTCTAAGATGAAGTAGGTTGTCATCTATCAAGTCCTATATCTTATGTCTCAAATTGATGCATCTATTTTTAGTGTGGCATGGTGCCTTATGGTAATTAAAAAATGCTTATTGATCATATCCCTTTGTAAGAGGTTTGGTTGGAATAATTTCTTGAATAGGAGGGAGGGATATGATATTAAAATCTAAAAGCTACCATAAAATCCTTGCTATAGGAACTAGAAGATGTGAGAAAGTACATCGAGGGGATGTTGATAAAAATATATGCTAAGGAGAATTTGAAGCTACATTTACTATAGGTTGATTATGCCCTTTTATATCATTAAACTTGACCTTATATGGGACTTTGTTATTACTCTTGTTAGTTGTGTCTGGAATGCTTGTATACTTGAGTTTGCACATTGAAATGAGTTTCAATTATCTTTCCTTTAGTGTATGACATAATTTAGTGAAGGAAGAGAATCACTTAAACATAATTGATTCATGAATTTCTAGTAGAATACTTTATTTGAAGAGGTCCTATAACTCCTAACTTGTCAAGGGACTAGTCATCTTAGCCAAGATGGTCTTATACCAAAGAACATAGTTTATGAGATGCTTATTTGGTCATTGTTTTTATTGAGTAATTTGAGCATATGAAACCTTATCACCAATGATAATTATAAAATATGATAAGAAAATGTTAGATAAAGGATTGAATATATGAACTGACTAATTTGGTATATGATAAAACCATTGTAAATCATAATATTTTAGGTTCCATGGAAATAGCTTGGTAAGTAGCCAGCCATTGTGTACATAGTCCAAGAATTTTGCATGAAACACTCTTAAGTATGTCTTTGGATCACCCTTGCCATCATAAAGAGTAATCTTGGGTTGAACAAAACCTTGTGGCAAGGGTGTAGAAGTAATAATATGTGCCAATGGTGTATGTAGAAGAGTAAAAGAATCCAAAGCCTATGTAGGTCTAGTAGTACCTTGCTCAAGATGTAGTAACTTGTATTGAATAGATCATATCCCTTACATAAGGGATACCACATTAGGAAAGAGGGACGTACTAGTTGTAACTAGTGGCATGGAGTCAGGTTGGGCTATTATAGGGGGTTATCGAGATATAGTTACTCCCATAGTGTTATTTTCAAATGGTTGCTCTGTGGTTTGAGAAGATTGACCATTGTTCACTTTTTGTTGTTCCTATTGTAGAATTCTAAGCATGTCATCTTTCATATTTAGATGTTTTATTAAGAGTTATTAAAGTTTTATTTTATCAATTTCATCAAAACCAGTATATTGGGCCATTGTGAAAGTAGGAAAACAATTTATAATGTGTTTGAATTTTTTGCAATAAGTTTTAATAGTCAATATGATAGAAAAGGAAATTATTGAATATAAGAAACACAAAGTCCTAAAAATAGCTAATTGGAATTTGTGCAAAAAGGATACGGAGCTCCCAAACATGTAACGTGATACCTCAAGAAGTAAAATAGGAGCTAGTAATACAACTAGGTATTTTTTTCAAAAATATTTGTGTAAAATACTATGAATTTTTTTAATTCAAATTTGATTTTTTGAGTTTGATATGCAACTAAAATTTAAAAAAATTATTGGAAAAGTACTAGAAAATAACTAGGAGCTAGTTAATGCACTATGTATTATTGAATGATTTTTTAAAAAAAATAGTATGATAATTTTAAAAATATATAGAAAATATATATGATTTTTCTTGAAAAATTTAAGAAAAATGAGAAAATATTTATAAAATTAGCAATACATTTTTCCTAGTGTTTGGAATGTTTTATATGCAAAAAGGACCTAGTATGTGTAAACTAAGGTTTTTATAAAATATATGATAATTTTTAAATTAATTTGTAGATTTTTTATTTTTAAATACATGAAAAAAATTAGGAAATTATATCAAAAAAATAAAAAATAATTTACCCTAGGGTTTCTAGGGCTTTTGTGCAAAATTTGAAGTAAGTCAAGTTCACCAAATGTTTTATTATTTTTCAAAAGAATGGATTTTTATTCATAATTAATAAATACATCTAGAGTAAAGTAAATTAGTAAATAATGTGAAATAAATAATCCATTGATTTATGTAAACATATTGTATTTTTGCCTTTTCTAAAAATAGTAATAAATGAGAGAAAATATGACTTAGATTATTTTGAGTTGTCCGGTCTGAGACAGGGCCTAAGAATTTATGTACAAGACTGGGACAGTGTCAAAAATAGGTCCTTAAAATTCATTTTTTGGTTGGATAGGAGCACTAAAAGTGGAACACCTTGATATTTGACAGCGTATTCCTTTTCTAACACTATTGTCCAGGTAATCTAAGTTTTTTGGGTTCTACTTAGTAGGCTTGTGTTACCTTGTTAATGAAATATTAAACCCCAAAAGTCTATGGATCTCATTGTGCATCTATTTTAATCTTAAAAATCCCTAAGATCTCCTTTTGCTTGAACTTGAAAGGAAATTTAGGAAAGAGAGAGAAGGGGTTAGTATGTAAAGGATACACTAGATGCACTTCACACCTTGTGTGTTGGTACACTACCTACATACCAATACTTTGAGGAGGGATAAAGCTAATGTAGTTATCTCTTTGAAGTGCTTGGTATAATTGTGTATGAAAATGTAACTAAATGTGAAATTAGGTGTACTTCAGAGGGATATGGAATGGTGCAAGGTTTAGAATAAGCTCAGAATAATATTGGAGGGTTGTATTCAGAGAATAGGTAAAAGTGCTTGAGTATACTTTCTTGTATTCTTGCTTCTCTCTTGTCAATGAGTTCCAACCCTTCTAAATGGTCTTTGAATGTAATTTTATAAAGAACCTAATGATCATGGGTTAAATGAGTTTGTGTTAGGATAACATGAATTAATATAAGGATTCAAGAAAATATGACTGTTGGGACAAAAAATACACTTAGAAAATAGAACCAAAAAAGGACACCCTAGGTTTCAATGCTCTTGTCCATGTTAGGCACTATTGTCTAGAGGAATGAGACCTAGGGGGATGGTTCTAAGCCTAAAAGATCTACTTAATTTTGTGATCATTAAGTCTGAAAGGTGGTGGATGACTAGGAATCAATGAAATAAAATCATAAAAGGGTTGTGTAAACAAGCAGGAGGACATATGGATTGGGTGTGATTAGCCACACTCAAGTAACCAAATTTTGCATTTTATATGGATACACTATCCCTATTCTACCCTATTAAAAAACACACTTTTTAGCACATGCCCTAGTTACATGGAGTATTGTAGTTTGTATAATAAATCAATAATTATATGTAGAACACAAGGTTACATAACTTGTGCACATAGGAATAGACTTCAGATATCTAGACACAAGTGCACCCAAAATCTTAGGATAATCCTACATACAAGACACTAGCACTAATATCAAGACACTACCAACACTTTTCAAATAATGGTGATACTATCAAATTATGGTGCTACTATCCATTAGGGGTTATAACACAAGATATACTTTATGACACTCAGTCTAGCTTCCATATTAGTTTCTAGCACCCAGATCATCTGTATCATTTGTTTTCTAGCTAAGTTATTACTTACACTATTTATTATTATTTTTAGAAAATTCAAAGCTAGTAAATTCTATGATAAATCAATGGATATATTTATTGTATATTATTTCCCTAATTTAGTCTATTCAACTCTTTAACAAATATAGGATTTATACTTAATAATTCCTAAAAGGTTAAAACACACATCTATCAATGAGTGTTACCTACATAGCTACTACTTTGAAGGACTTAGATTGATGTAGTTCTCTCCTAATGTGTTGGCTTGCATGTGTATAAGGGTAAAATATGTGGAAAGTAAGTAAAATAATGACCTAATTTGTAACTTAGAAAATAGAACTCATGGCATGATACTTTAGTACTTTAGACTTGTATCTATTATGTCCCTATGACTAATATAAAAATATGAGAAAAATGGAAGCTTTACTCACTTCAATAATTTTTTATCATTGAATTGTGATAAGGTGTGAGATTACTCAATTTTTTATAGGTCTATGCTAGGTGAGGAATGAATTAGGGTTGATATTATATTTATACTAATCCATTTATAGAATATCTCACATTAAATAACAAATACCAACCATAGAAACACATTTCATTTATAAATCAAATTAATTTAGCTCACTAGACAATTTCTTTATATGGGACACTTATATCAACATAGGCATCTAACTAGGATGCAAGTGTCTACGTAGTTAGAAAATAGGTACAAGTCAAAAAATTTTAGAGACATAAGTAGGTTTATAGCATTTTGTGTATGATATAAGGTTTGGTTCATTATAAATATAATTGATTAGACTAAGAGATTATAAACTTGGCACAAAGAGAGTGTATGTGTTCCTTTTGGTAGCGATAAGGTCTAGAAGCTAAAGTTACATCCATGATATGCATTTACCAAGTGTATAAGATTGAGGTGTTATATAATTAAAAAATAGTTTTTACAATCCAATGCCATCTTAAAGCAAAGATGGTTTTGGCATTCATGGTGACAGAGACAATTAACACACACTTTGGATTGTTCACATACCATGTTAGGCTAGAATATTTTTTGAAGTGGAAAATAATGAATAAATGATAATATGAGGGGTCTCATGAATTAAATATAGATAATATTGATAAATTTCCCAAGATCTCCATTTACCAAGCTAAAAATGAAAAAAAATCCCAATAATCTTATTGCATTTTAATTTTCAAAAAGGGACATTAGTGTTTAATTGATCATTATCATTTTCCACTGAGTTTATTCACCTATTATTCCCTACATTTTTAAATTAAATTAGAATTCATATTAAATTTAACATTTTTATATTATGCATCAATCCCAAGCTATTTATTATGAATACTTTTTTTGAAGACTAAATTGTACTATGTTCTTTCAATGAAAAATATGCATTTGTTTGAGAAAATATAAGGTTCCAATCCTCCATTTTTTTCTCTTCATCCTTAATATTAAACAAAATATTATAGAAAGTGACTTGGCATGGGTAAAAAACTTGTTATTGTAAAATTATGTCTAATGTGATAACTATTTTTAAGTTGTGCTAAAGGATAATTTAATATGAATTTCCTACATTTATAAACATGCCATTCATTGGTGGTATATTATTAAGGCCAAATATGAGAATAATTGAGCATCCATCAAATGACATAGTATTATGGTTTGGAATAACTTCATGCAAGTACTCATCTTTATAAAAGTATTGAAAAAAATTGAAGAGTGACCATAATGGCATAATGGAACACCAAGATCATGATAAATTAGAGGATGATAATTATGGTATATTCATCATGTTGCATGATCTATTTTGATAATTTTTTAACCCTACCATCCAAATAATTAAGATCCTAAATAATTAAAATAACACAAAAAATAACTAGATCAATAATACATATCTTCAAATTATAAATAATTGAGGGAATTTGTTTAGGGTGGTGAGAGAGTGAAAAAAATGGATCAAGTGAAAAATCCAACATAATAAATAACCAATTTGTTTTATTTGGAGAGAAAAATAGTTATCAAAACACTACACCACCAAATAAAAGCTGGGGGGGGATTTAAAACTAATATAAGTATATAAAACAATAAATAAAGAGATAAATTTATATTTAAATGAAAGACCATTTATAAATTTATTTTTGAAAGGAAAATATATAGATGCATGCATGATTTATGACTTGAGTTATGATAGAGATAAAGACTAGAATTATATAACTCAAAAATGGGCAAGACCATAGTTGTAAAACTTTATTGAAATAAATCTCTTGTAAATAATTGAATTGACCTAAAAATGAGTATGTCTATCCCTATGGCTTGAATCTTTTAGAAAATCTTTGTCAACTAATGATTTGATAAAACCTCACTTTGATAAGTAAAATGATGCACGTAGATGACATAGTTACTTATCCTTGTCTTAAGCTAAAGTTTTCACTAAGAAGACATAAATATATATTTTTTAGTTGAGGGGATTAAATTGATCAATCTTTATCTTACATTTTACAATATGTTTATAGTTTAGAACTCAAAACTTAGACATGTCATCAAGAAATCTATGTGTATGTCTAGTTCATCACCTTAAACCTATAATAATCAAGTTTGTAAAAAAAAATATGATCTTTCACTAATGCAATCCTTATTTTGATACATGTATGTAATCACAAGCCTTCAGTAGATAAAGAATAGAACAAGGGAAATTTATGATCAATGTGTGATATGTTATTCATGATGTGGAATTGATGTTAAATGACTTAGGGTACATGAGTATATATAAGCATATTTAAATTAAAATTAGGACACATTCATGTGCAATTTGACCATGGAAAAACATGATGATCAACATCCAGTACACAAGAAAACATGGCATGATGACAAAAAGGACCCATAATTGACATGAATAGAATTGTAAAACACAAAAATAGGCATAATGATTTTTGAAACTATACTAAAATTTTCAAGGTGGTGACCAAAACTCAAGATACAAAGATAAGTGAGTTTATAAGTGTATGTTTGAATATATCAAGGTAAATAAATGACATATATGAAGGTGTTCATGAGTAAATGTCAATAATGAAAGATTATAAAGGGTTTAATGTGAATGGAAAATGTGACAATAAGATTATAATTTAATCCAATGATCCAAATTCCTAAAAACATGATAAAAACACTACAACTACATGATTGTACCAAAATTATATATCCACACAATTCCAATCTTTATTATGTGTGTGTGCATATACATTAAATTAAAATAAACAAGGGTGTATTTTTTGGCAATTAACTCACTACCAATTAGATATGATTTAAGTTATTTATTGTTAAAAAATTAAGACAAAATTCAAAAGGAGAGATATTATCTTTTATCACAGTTCAACTCCAACAACTTACAAAATAGAAAAAAAACATGAATCCTCATTATCGACATGCATGTCTTGAATACCATGAGGATATTTTCAAGTTAAAATGTTAACATATTGAATGCACCTACAATAAAACATGAAATAATTTGAGATAAATATATTGATCAATTTATAAAATTTAACAAAATGAAATAATCAAAATTTTAAAAAATGAGCAAAAGAACAAATACACTTGGTGGCATGTGAACTATGCTACCATATCTAAAAAATTATGAAACTATCATGAAACTAAATTTACCTAGCCATGTGAAAAAAAAAATGAAAAATTGATCCTATTGACCTATGCCATGGAAAAATTTGCTTCTTGGTGAAAAACAAACATATAAAACCCCTTTATAATTGTTTGACATAACTCTATAGCTACTTGACATATAATAAACACTTGAAATATATAATAAAAGATAAAATAATCTAACTATATGCCAAAATTTTTATGTGAGGTATTTCCAATATATCACTCATCTCAAAAAAAACGATAAAACACACCGTGTGTAACATAAGTAAAAATAAAAATTTGTAATAATCTTGAAAGCACATCTATAAACATGTGTAATATCATGGAAATTTTTCATCATAAATTCTAATTGATAACCTCATAATAATATATAAAATTATAATATATAAAATTAAGGGAGTGAAAAAATGAGGGGAAAGTGATTTGTTGTGATGTAATAGGCAAGAATGGCAAGTGATATGTTGAAACATAACAAAAAAAGAGGGAAAAATGATAAGCCCCAATAAAATATTAGAGGAGGGTGTACACACCTAAATTTGGTATTAGAAATTTTGACAACATCAACTTAAGAAATTTTGACATACTTGAACTTTTGAGGTGAAGGATGTTCCAACATATCAATCATCTCAAAAAAAAAAAAGAAAAAACACACTAGGTGTAACATAAGTAAAAATAACAATGTTTTAATAATATTGAAATAATATTTTTAAACGTGTAAAATCCTATAAATATTCATTATAAAACCTCATTGATATCCTAATACTAATATATCAAATTAGAATTAATAAAATTAAGGGAGTGAAAAAGGGAGGGGAAAGTGTCATGATGTAATAAACAAGGATGGGTAAGTGATATACCCAAACATAACCAAAAAAGAGGGATAAATGATATGCCCCAATATAATATGAAAGGATGATTTAGACACCTAAACTTGGTATTATACACTTTGGAAACATAAACTTTGACACACTTTGACATATTTAGAATTTGTGTACACATTTAAATTTCTATACATTTTTCATATCGATATACACACTTATTTCATCAAACCAAATTTATTAGATACACATATTTAGTATCATCCTTATATATAAAAAATCTTTTATAGTTCTAAACAAACTATCACAATATCTTAGATCACTAATTTTCACTACTAGGATAATACTAACAATAGTTAAATAGTTGAAGCTTTTTGGAGGTGTCTGCTTCTATTCGTGATGTCTAAGAACACTCAATAACTATTTTTTAAAATTTGGAAGTATCCATTAGGTTAGCCTAGACTCATTCCATGGGTTGGTCATGGCAGGAACTACCAAAGAGTCAGCTATAAATACAAATAAATCTTAAACTTATAATCACTTGGTCACAACTTGATTATTACATTAAGAATCACTTGAAAACTTGAAAAATCAATTATCACTTTCTTCAGACATTATCACAAAGGCATAAATATATAAATATCCATCAAATTATTATCTTAGATCCAAGTGTGAATAAAATTACATGGTGATAATTGTTGAAATCCAAACATTGCATTGTATTCTACATTGATCACAATGGTGACACACACACCTAGTTAGGATAAATACATGTGGTTTGATCAATTTTCATATTATGTTCCATTTTCATATTATATGAATGTAAGAAATGCTTAGCCACTCAGTAAGCAGTAGTGGGGGCCATCCAACACAACACAATAACCCTAAATTTTGATGGCCGTCTTGTGGTCAAAATTAAAATTAGGGTTTTAAAGGAAGGAAAATGAAAGTAGGGATCAACACACGTGACTTAAGGTGAGAACATACATGAGAGGAATTTATAAGTGTATGTGGATAATTTTAAGGTGTCATAGACCTAAATATTTAATAGGGACACTATGTGATAGGTGTTAGATAGTATCACTAACCATAGGGGTTTGAGTTTTTATGGTATCATCCAAACAAAGTTTAATCTCCTATTTATTCATATGAGTAGTTAAAAATAAGACATAAATCATTTTAAAATATATTTATGAACATAATTATAAATATAAAATAAAAATAAACTAAGTACATCTCTTCCATAATGATTTTTCAATTTCTAATTTTCTAAGTATAATATCAATCTACCATTTTACATTTAGATTTGTATGATTATTTTCCTATTTTACATAATCTAAAATTTCATAGTTTTATCTCATTTAGATTCATTAATAAAAAAATATGTAAAACACAGGGACAAGTTATGTGCTCCATTGTATCAATATGCCAATATATTTAAAATATAACAATGAAGCACTCAATAATATGCCCCAATAGATTCATAATATAAACCATGGTAATAAGGGCACCAAATATAGTATATCACAAGTAATAACATGCATGATATAGATCATGGAACCAAACATATAACATCACATAATATAGTTATCAATTTAAACACACATAATCATGTAACCATATCAAGAAATTGAAACCATTTAATGAAATGAAACATTCAAATCTAAAAAAGCAATCACTCACACATAAGCAACACAAATTTGAAAACTATAGGATCCTCTATATATAACACAAGAAAATACATGCCAAGAAACACATACAAGAACACAAAAACATAAAGCCACTTATGCAAGCAATCACAGGGGTAAAAAGAGAATTCATAATGTAACAAACATATAAAGTAATACATAGTACCCGTGTAATTAATTAAACAAGATATAATCTATAATAAAAATAATAATAATAATAATAATAATAATAATAATAATAATAATAATAATAATAATAATAATAATAATAATAATAAAAATTCAATATAATCATGGAAAGTAGTAAGGATAAAATATTAAACCCATAGAAAAATTCTCCCAGTATAGGCATGTCCCTAATTTAAGGATGCCCTTTGTGTAGGCATGATGAAACTATAAAAAATTTATGTCCATAATCATATGTAACATGTATGTCATAAATATAACTCAAATAATACCATGATCAATATGTGCATAATAATGTCTATGCGACCTTTGATAATCGATAGATAAGCATGATATATAACAATGGGTAGCTAAGTAACTTGAGAATATAAATGAAAAGATATTTTTTATTTTCGTTTGATAATATTTTTTAGAAGAATGAAACCAAACAAGAGACAAGGAAAGATGTTTAAAAGGAAAAAAATAAATATAGAAGCCAAGAGGTGAAATTGAGAGGAAGAAAGAATACAAATATCAATCAATCAAGACACAAGCCAATATGTGAAAGAAATAAAAAGCAAGACACGAAGAATCCTTAATAACCTTAGCTAACATAAAAAATTAGTGTACACTAAGGTGGAAGGAATTTATACATATGTGATGTCATTATTTATAAGTTCATGTAGACTTTTATAATGTAAAACAAAAATATATGGAAAGGGTGAAAGAAACAGTGCAATTTGTATACACCTGATATTATTTACTTTATCAATTTATTGATGGTTTTCATTATAGGGGCTTGTTAGTGCATAGATCTCCCTAAGTGCACAACCTAAGGAGTGTACCAATAATGGTGTGGTATTGGCTTGTGTTAATTTGTGATATATGTTTGTATATTATTATATCATACCTTAATTATTATAAGTCTAACCTCATGTACGTCTTTTTCCATCTTACCTCTAAGTCTACTTTCCTTTTAGTATTTATAGCCACCCTATATTTATACTATACTGACCAAGTTCATATAGTATATTTCATATTTTCCTTTCCCTATCCTATATAAACCTATTCAATACAATTTTTATTTATCTCTATTAGTTTTACTATATCAGCCTAGCCAATATAGTTGTGTCAGCTGACATATTTTTTGACTATGTCAGCTTAGTTAGTGCTATCAATTTATATTTTATGGTTAGTTTAGGGTATTATATATATATATATATATATATATATATATATATATATATATATATATATATTTATAGGGGTCATATTATCATTCCCAAAAATATAATACATTCATTTGCTTTGCTTCCACTCATATTTATACTCTTAAGAAGTAAAAAGAGGAGTTAGAGGAGTTAGAGGTTAGGCTCTTATCTTGGAGGTCACCTCTTACCTAAAGGTTTTTAAATCTCAATAAGAGGAGACATGTTGAGGAGGTGTTTTAGTCTTTATAGTCCCAAACTAAGGATATCTAGGTCTTATTCTTTCCATTTGTAGTCTTCATTCTATAACATATCTTGTAAAGGGCCACTTGATCCAAAAGGGGAGATTGATGTGTCGATGTGTCAAGCCAAAGGTAAGTATATCTATCCCTATTATCTTTCATTTATTTACTTAGTAGATATACCTAATTTTTTCATTAATATAGTGATGGTTTTTTTCTTATCATTACTTATGCTCCTCTTTATACCAAATAATTTGGTATAGATATAAGGTTGCTTAGGCTTGCCATTATCACCTTCATATACCACCCATTAGTTGATCATTACACCAATTAATTTATCTTTAGTTTATTATGTTATAGCTATCTTAGATCTAGGTTACCATTATTCATTATGTCCCTACATGTATTATCCTCATTATATCCTTAATACACCCATTTATTATCATTGTTACATCTTGAGGCCTAGTGAGAGCTATACCTTGTATCATAGGTGTATGATTTTTAACTCTATCCTATTAAAATTTGAGTGTGTAATACCCTATACTATGCCTATGAAAATTATATGTCCTTACCTACTATTCCAAGTATAAATACACTCTATTGTTATGACTTGATTTATATGCTAGTCTATTAAGATAAATATGATTGTTATTGGTCATCTTAGCCCACAAATACATTCTAGAAAATCTAATGTGAATATTATCTAACATCTTGTTGGATAATTTTCAATTTTCCCCTTTTGATTCTTAGTGTTATATTCATATTTATCATACATTTTAATGAATCTTTTAACCCAACTATATCAACCATCTTGATCAATCAGCTTGATATAATTTTTACTATTTCTTCTAACTATATTATCCATCCAAGTATATTTTTGTGTTCTCACCAATTATATTACCTAGCATGATATATTCATATTTTACTATTTTTATTCCTATTATATTAACCAACCCAATATGGTGCATTTTTAACATTCTTGTGAAACTAGTTGCATTGGTTAAATGGATATAGATATGTTTTTCTCTTTTAAATTGAAACATATTTTGTAAAAATAAAAAGGGAAAAATCGTTAGGATTTTCAAGAATTTTATGAAAATCCTAATTATTTATAATTAAATATTCCAAAAATATTTTTCCTATAATATTTACATTCCATAAAATTTTTATACTTCTCAAGATTAGCTTGATAACAATTGTAACATGGCTTCTAATAGATCCAAAACCCATAATCCATATGACAACCTTAATAGATATAGGTGAGATCACATACTCCAAATCCATGATGAGGATGAATGTGACATAGAGTATTTATATGAAATGAAAATATTTATCTAAGAGTATCCTAAGCATAGGGGCAAGGACCCTGAGATTATGTATAAAATCATTATGGAACCCCATGTGGAATATCCTTCTTCCCCTACTCATATTTTTTCCAAAATACTTTGGGAAAATCCATTTGGAACTTCCCTCTTTCCTTGTTCATACACCATTCCTAGTATAAGTACTAACATAGTTGGTCTTTATTTTAGTGGAACTACCCAAGTTTCTCATATTAATATCAATGTTAATGTTACATCTAGTGCATCTCTATGAGCCACTCAAGCCTTTACTTCCAATAAAAATAATCATGATCCTAACCAACTTATCTTACAAATAATAAAACAAATGGTCACCAAAAAAAATTATAATTTTCAAATAATTAAAATGCACAACAAACTTATACAAATTCAATATAGGCCTCAAAAATTTTAGTGGGGAAAGTCAAATAATAATTCCCTACAACCCCCTAGATATTTACTTGGAAATTTCATTCTACAACCCTAATTTACAACAAAGTCATTGATACCTTCAAAATGAGCCCTTAGTTTTGTAAGATCCACACATATAATAATTTAAATATGTAGAATATAATGTATAGTAAATACAACATAAGATATATTGGTGGGATAAGGTGCATAAATGTGAAATATATTTAGAAATAAAATAATGCCCTTAAGGTAGGGAAACACCATATAATACTCCTTATGGACGAAATAAATCCAATATTCCACTTAGAATGGGATACCTCCAATATCATTGTAATAAATATAATACTCAACACATAATTGCTATCCTTTATACTGATATGTATTTCCTATATATATATATATATATATATATATATATATATATAAACTTATGGAATTAGTTATATTGGGTAATGAGTTTACCTATGTTGGGATTAGGTGTTTACCCACCCATTATTAATATATATATTAATATATTAATAATGGGTGGGTAAACACCTAATCCCAACATAGGTAAACTCATTACCCAATATAACTGATTCCATAAGTTACTAATTTAAACCAATATATTTAACCCTACAACTAGCTAAGGAAGATGTGTGACACATATTGTTATATCCATAAAACCATATAAATTATAATATCACATGAATATGTTTATAACACACCATCCCTCCTTGACATTATTAATCCCCAACACATGAGAATAAATGAAATAATGAGTATTTTAGAAATAATTGCATACTTGTATCCCTACCCAATAATCTAACCACCCATATGTGATCATGGTAGGTGATATATTTCCAACCTTGACTACAAATTACACTCTACTAATTTTATTCAAAATTACACTCTACTATTTTGATTCCATGCATGACTATATAAATTATTCTTTGGCTTCCATGCATAGACATGGTGATTGGTCCATTGATTACATAGGTATCCATAGTGGTTATTACTTTTATTAGCTATATAGCCATAATAATTATTACTTTGATTCCATATATGGCCATAATGATTTCTAATGCCCCTTAACATGCCTTCATTATTTTTACCACTCATCATTATGTATGTGTCTATATTCCTTAATCTTAGTATTTCTAATACTTTGATCTTATCTGAATTTTCTTTTACCTATTGTTTGTGTTCTTTTTCTAGTGCCTTTATCTCTTGAGTAAATGAAGTGTTATTTTCTCCATTTACATTTCCATTAAATCCTTCATTTTATTATTTAAAATATTCCTTATACCCTTATTTACCATCTTAAAATTCATCCTCATAATTTAAATTGAAATTTATTTATTCTTTTCCAAGTGTGATATCCTTCAAAGTGATCTATTTTATCTTGTACCAAAAATTATTGGATTGCTTCTAAACATTAATATTAATTTTTCCAAAAGTATCTAACCAAATAATCAAATAATAATATCCAATATATCCATATCGAAGGCATAAAAATATGAATGAAAAACATGTTAGTGCATAGTGATCTTGAAATCTTAAAAAAAAAAGAATATTATTACCATCTACTTGAGTCTCCTTGATATTATTTGATTAAGCATGCAAATTTTTATCCACATTCATGTTGATAAAGATATACTTGATGCTAGCGTTAATGAACATAATGACCTTATTTGTTTCAATGCATCCATAAAACTAAAATATTGAATCATCTCTCTTTAGAACTAAACCATTTGAGCCCTTATCATCCATTTATCATTATTCCTTATCATGATACTCTACCTCTCCTTATACATTTTGTGATATCCCCTACTAATAGGGAATATCGAAAGACACAAAACTCTGATACCAAAGACCAAAGCTCTGATACCACTGTAATGTCCCTTACTTAGGGGCTCTCTTATCTGCACAATAAGCTCTGATACCACTGCAATATCCCCTTCAAACAGGGAATATATAAACTCATAAAACTCTGATCACAATACAAACTTGCAGAATATATTCAAATAAGCATAAACAAATCACAGTATAATCTCTTAATAACAAATCAAGATCTCATTACTTGTTCTTCTGCATTATTACACAATTGAGTCTCTGGCATACAAATTAAAGAATATTACAGTCTGGTCTTAAAACCCTGTGTTTTGCAAATCTAGGAGTGAAATCTGAATCTGGAAGGGTCTCGGCCTTTCTATGTCGACACACAGACGCCGTCGTCGGTCGATATCTCGCCGACGTCGGTCTCTGTCGGTCGGCTTTCTGCCGACGTCGGTCCTCAGTCGACCGATGTCGGTCTCTATAAGCCCTCTCTCTACCGATGTCGGTTCCTGTACAGACCTGTACGGACCTAGTACGGCCGCCAACTCAGCATAACCCATCTGTTGATCCCTGATCTGGAAATCTATTGTATCTAATACAGCAGATCTCTCTCTGTATAATTTATTGAAACAAAAAACATGAACTAAATCAAGAAATACCTGGAAAGCTCTGTGATAAACTTCTGTGTGAAGTTATCTCTCAAACCTGGAATTCTGTGATAACTTCTGGATGAAGCTATCTCTCAATTTGGCGATAAATCAGCTGATATCTCACAGCCTCTAAATCACACACAATGAAGAGGGAACGTTCTCCACTGCAATGGAATCCTGGAACCCTTGGCTCAGTCTTCACAGAAGAATTTCTTCAATTTTCAATAATCAATAATCTATGCATATTCAACAATGGCCTCCATGAGAAACCCTTATACCCTCAAAAGATGTGCTTGCCCTAATTAGGGTTTCTTAAATTAGAATTAGGGTTTCTAATTAAAAATAGGCTAAATAATTAATATTTGATTAAATCAATCAAATATTAATATCTCCCTCAATACATGTCAGATCGACGAACCGATCGAAGCTAGTGAATCAGGGAGTGATTCCGCACATAACCATACCATAATAAAGGCACTCCGCTGCATATCAAATATCCCTAAAAAGTAGGAGCTCATGCCAATTGTGTTCGAAAGAGCCCGAATGAAAACCAAATGTAGAAATCCTGTGAATCAAAGTCAATCCAAGCTCCATTATGACCCTCTATCCATCCTATTAGCCTACGAAGGTCGTATAATAGGCTAATCATCAAGACTGTCAATGTCCAGGAAAAAGGGGACATGACACATTTTATGTAACCTCCTTATCATCATAATTATGTTACTCCATTAATTATTCATAACCATATAAATTATCTTCCTCATTACCATCATCACCATTATTTTATTCTTCTTCTTCTTCCCCATCCTCCTCAATTCTATGAATGAACCTTTGTGTTTCCTCTTTGGAGTTCATTAAAACCCTAAGATATTATAAATGCAACTTTCATCCTACCCATAACACATGGAAAGGACATTAGTGAGGACAAATGACTTAATTAGGATGTATTTAGACTCATAATTGTGTCACTAGTTACAGTTAGGGTTAAGGTCATAATAATAAATTAATTTATATATTTTAAGATTTTTCTTGACCATCCTTTGACTCATTGTATGAGGTATGTAAAATATTATGCATGTCAATGCATGAATTTGCCTTATGATATCCATCTATAAGGTACAAGGTGATACCAACCTTTGGTATTTTTAAAAATTCTAAGAACATGGTGTTTATATAATCACTACCCTTGAACCTTTTCCCAACATCTCATTCCATAAATACCAACATTATAACAATCCCTTTAGTTACAATAGAGGCTATAGTTAACACCTCAATCCTGTTAGACATTCCATCAAACCTTCTTGATAATGGTAATGATGATCCCAATGAGATTATCCTAAAAATAAAAATATCAAACCTTCCTCATAGTACTAAATATAAGTTTACACCTACTTTATGACTTTGTTCTCATAAAAGGTCAAAAAAATATTCCTACTTATGTGGTTATCCCTAAGAATCCTATTCAAGTATATCTTATAGTGACATAGTGATTGAATACATTAACATGGATCTCTACACTCATGATTATGAAAAAAATTATGCCTTAGATAACCCATACTTGTTTGGTCATGCCGAATTTAAGGATGCAAAAATCCTATGTTATCATTATTAACTTTAGTGTTCTTATGAGAAATCCTCATTTTCATGTAACATTAACTTTGTTTATATTATTTAACCTAGTACTCCTATTCCCTCATATTTTCTAGACACCATTCCCTATTTAGTTGTTATTGATAGATCTAAGATGGAGTCCTTTTTTAATTTTTTTTTACATGTGATGTACTTATTAATCCTAAGCTTATTGATGATCAATCTAATTCAAGAAATTATTACTTTGATTTTTAGTTTATTTATTTGTGGATGTTGATGACATACGTGACCCCATTCCTAAAAAACTAATTTATGTTATTACTCATAGGTTGGATTAGATGCCATACCCACCAATCCCAAAGGAGGATCTATAATGTGAGTTTCATAAGGTTTATGATCATTTAGATCAAGATTGTAGATCTTAATATATATCTATAGCATGAATAAATTTGAAATTCCAATATCCTATCATAGGTATTAAATAATCCTTATATTCTACTCTTTAGAACTCTTGTTTCCATGGGACTAGTACACATTTTTTGAATAATTATTGAGCTCTTCAATAGTGTTTGGATTTAATTTTTATCAAGGTAATTACCTTTCCCCATCAATTATACATGCCACCTTTGAAGGTCATACCTGCATATATCCCCCCAAAATAAAATGTGTACTATCTTTCTCACAAATGTTATACACATTATAAAAATAAGTGTATAACTATTCAACAAAATTTTAGAGGTTTTCCAAGTACCACACCTCAATACCCTCAACAACATTCACATGGCCCATATAGGATAGAGAAGTAGCCTCCACTATGTCTATAAATTCATCTTAGACTAAAAGATATGTTCCCACTCAATTTAAGAGTGGCACCTTATCTTCCTTTTTTGTATTATAAGAAGATTCACATTCTCATCTTTCTACTATGCCTACCATTTATCTCGATATTTTTTACAAGGAATTCCTTACATGACTCTCAAAAAAATAGAGGAAACTATTTCAAGTTAGATATTAGTTACAATGATACTTGATAGATGTTATTGATAAATAGTGTGGAATGTTTTAATGCATTTTATGATGAAATACTTGATTATTTCATATCATTTACTTCACATTTTTCACATGACTTAGTCTCATATTATTATTTTTATAATATGTAATGCTTGTTATCTATATATCACTTGTATCATGATATTTAATTTTCAAGACTTCACTTTTTAGTACGATCTTTAATTTACACAATTATCTCATCACATCTTATAATTGGCCATTGTTTCTTTATAATAATTTGGTATCCTTTCTGCTTCTCATCTTTTGGTATGATTTAATTTTAACATATAGCTAGACTTATTTTCCATTTTGGATATTTAGTAACACCTTTGTGTTTAATTTTTCACCTTTATATTTCACTTACAGTCAGCCTTAGTCTCCCTTGTAGATATTTCATAACACCTTCATGTTTTAAATTCATGCATTTAGATTTACCACTCTTTACAAATAAACATTGTTTCATTATGATTATTTTATATCTTTTTTCATTTCCCTTATTTTGAGATGATATATTTTTCACCAAAAATTATCCTTAGTTTCCATCATGGATATTTAATATCACCTTCAGGGTTTATTTTCAACATTTTATTTCTCTTATAGTCAACCTTAGTCTTCCTTATAGATATATTGTAACACCTTCAAGTTTTACTTCCACAAATTTACAAGTACCATACTTTAAAATCATCCTTAATTTATTTATGATTATTTAGTATATTTTTCATTACCTATATTTTTGAATGATTTTTTTCATGAGTGATTATGTTATAACCTTTGTAGGTTAGTATGAATTATCTAGTGACTTACCATATTTTGTAGGGTTTCCCTTATTAGGGTTTTGTTTTTGTAAACTAGCTTAAATTTACATGTACTTTAAGATCCCCAAATTTTCCTAGTTAGTTATATAGAAAAAAATCTCC
The DNA here is from genome assembly GCA_037957365.1 of Torreya grandis. Classification (NCBI taxonomy): domain Eukaryota; kingdom Viridiplantae; phylum Streptophyta; class Pinopsida; order Cupressales; family Taxaceae; genus Torreya; species Torreya grandis. The sequence goes on from JARHVA010006869.1 coordinate 145,613, forward strand.
TTCTTGTGGTCATCTACTATCATATCTTCATTGTATCAATTTTTTACATTAACAAATCTTCCATGATCCCCATCTCTCTATTTCATTTCACTTGAGGCACACTTAGGTTGGTTTCAAGATTACACTCTTTTATCAATTTCAAGTTTAGAAGTCTTTAGGCATATTAGTCTTTAGTTCTCCTCTATAGTGGCTAAGTGTATACTCTCTTGTGTTAGTCATATTTAATACCCATTTTTTGTTTTTTCAAATCCATATGTAGGAGAAAAATAAAAATTACAAACTATTTTAAAGCTATATTTTAAATAAATGGAAAAGATAAAAGGCAAAATAATATTAAAAATAAGATCATACCAAAATATGATCTTATTAGCACATAACCTATTATATTTGATGCTTAAAATCCACAGTTAGCCTCATGATAGAGTTAAGGTCCATTGGTGTTTGATAAGCTAGTTGCATAGAGTAGGAGGTCTCTTTTATTCATTATTTATCTATATATTCTTAAATTATAGTGCCACCTAATTTCTCATGCCAATACATAATTCTCACATTAGACTGACAACTTTATAAGGGGTCCTAAGGAGTAGAGAACATGTTGTGGGAATGTAGTATGATTTTAATTTTCATGCATTTAAACTTCCTGGGATGAATTTAATACTTTAATTCTTAGATAAATATCACACTTATTAGGTGCGGCTCTATAGTTCCTTGATGTTGATAGTTCTTAGGCCTCCCCACTTGCTTAAAGTGTATTGTCTCTACTAAGATTTATATATCACTCTTATCATACTTAAATTATTATATCTTAACTTTATCTATCCCAATATCCCCTTTATGGATATTAATTATAGATGATCACACCAATTTTCATTACATTCCCATTTTCTATCTAAATACTTAAAAATTGACTCTTATCTTTCATATATAACACCTTTTAGATTTTTAGATTATGAGTTATATTATAAAAATTAGGGAATCAACTAGGAATTCCTCAAAAATACTCATCATCCTTAATTTATGAACCATATTTATAATCATTGTTATGTATCTAAATAGTTGTATTTTCCTACATCTTATTTTAATACAAACATTTATTTTGAGTTTCCACTCATTACAGTCACTGCTTATTTTCATGGCACATCTTTATTTGATTTGAGTTCACAGTTATATTACAATGGATGTATTTGATACTCATTTTATCTTCTACTTTGTTTGAATGAAGTTATTACCTGTCTTACATTGGATGACATTTTTCAATTATTTACATATCCTTGTTTGATTATCTTTTACATTTTCTTACATTATATATTTCTTTTTACAATTATATTTCACAACTTATATTTTTATTTGTCTTACATTTCTATGTGATTTAAGACTTCATGTTTAAAATGTTTTACATATCTTATGTTTTTCATTAATATTTTCATCTTATTCACATTTGGTATGTTTTACATTTTTTTTTTCATAATTATTTTTTCACATCTTTTGTTTGTTGATTTTTATATATAATTAATTAATATGCCATTTTACACTTTATTTTTTGTTCTTTTTGACCATCTATTTGATTACTTTTTATATAAAAGAATAAAACATACGTCACATAATAACATACTCATAACATGATATTATAACCATAGTACGTGTTAAAATGAAAAAAACATAACTACAAGTCCATGTAGAAAATAAAAAATGTTGCACACACATGCGTGCACGTACGCACGCACACACACACACACACACACACACACATACACACGTGTGTGTGTGTGTGTGTGTGTGTGTGTGTGTGTGTGTGTGTGTGTGTGTGTGTGTGTGTGTGTGTGTGTGTGTGTGTGTGTGTTAAACTATTATATATAAAAATACACATAAAAATGAGTATATATATCTATGTGGAATACATTCATCACCCATATGGCAGATTAAATACCACACTCCCTAAAGATCCTATATATTTAGCTACCTATAGAGACCTTTCTATTGTCTGGGGATAATACCATAATCTTATGACCTCTCCTTATGCTTGGAATAACTTTCTCTCTAGATTATGTACTTATGTTTTAGTTTATATATGCATGGTAAATTCTATAGTTAATGCATCCTATGTTGTATCTACCTATTACCATGTTGCAACATCTCCTCATGTCAAAACTACCACTAGAGTAATAGTAGTACCTTATTATTACTATCATATATCTTGTGAAGTATAACCAAACAATATAAAATATATAATTTACACTCTAATAAAGGGTATAAAAGTATCCCACATCTATGTAGTACCATGCTTTGGAAATACATCATCTAGGATCCCATGGTGGGTGGTCTCAAATATAGTCCTCCACCATGTTGTCACTACTATTACTTTGCAAAAAAAAACCAAATTTAACATCATGTAATTAAATATATCAAATATGAAATAAAATCTACCACTAATACTTAAAATTTATATATATAATTATAGAGAAGGAAACTAATAGTAAAAAAATTGATTCATATTTATTTTTTACCTATATGAGGGAGCTAACCAATGATAAAATATCCATCCATCCTACCTCCATGGATAGGTATACTATTTGGACTCAATTTGGGTTAGGCCCCTACACATCTCTCACATTAAACCACCAAGATGAAACTCCATGATGTTTATAATTATCTTTAGACAATCCATCTATTCCAGATGGGTAGCTACACCTTTGCTATAAGAGTATCAATACCAGCTCACACCTACTCTATCTCTCTCTTTCTCTCTCTTTATACTTTAGTTGACCTTGTATTCCACCACATAGGGCATGATGAGGTATCAAAATTAGTATTTTTAATGATATGTCCTATCCCACCACTAAATTTGCATCCAAACAATGTCTCACACAATGGGGTGGAAATGCTAGTGGTTCTACCAGGTACACCTATCCAAACTATCCAACCATTGAGTTGCATGAGTGAGGATTTAATTGCTAGGTGTAATGGATCATGATTTAGCTCTCACATGTGCCTCTAAAATATAGGGAAAAAATTCTAAATAATCCACTATGCCTTGGTATGGTGTTGATATAATATGGTCTATATGAATAGTCTTTAATTACAACTACAAAGGAATCTATCTCACCAATCGATCTTCATACCAACTCCTAACTCAAGATTAGTTTTCCCCAATATGGTGTGGTAGCCCTAATGGCTGATACATCAATAATTTATCATAAATGCTTTTGATTTTAGTTTTATGCACACCCCATAAGAATGAATGAGGTAATCTCTAACATTTTGGAATCTCTATGGAATGAGGTTCCACTCCAAGGCATAAGTTTTAGGTATGCATTTAAAAAAAATAGTTGATGGAATAACAAGTTGAGCTTGTGGATTGCTTAACTAGGTTTTATTAATGGATGTGTGAATTCTAATAAAAATTAAACACTAACTGAGTTGGATGGATAGAGAGTTATTCTATGATGGGTAGATTTCAAATAAACTCAAAAAGGGAAAGAAGGGTAAGGAATAAAATAAAGGCTCTATGTTATTGAAAGGTCACTTATAAGACTACTTATTTTGTGGACAAGTATTTCCAAGACCAATAGTTTTTAATTGTATCTATTGCACACTCATGAACAAGCATGGTTAGAAGTCTAGAAAAACAAGTATAAGAATCTTATTAATCTCAACTAAAGGTTACTATACTTAGGTTTGATATTCCATACCCTTATCTAAGAGGTTATAGCTCAGATAAAAAAGTTTTTTAGAGTAGATATAATACACTCATATATGGCTATACCAAAAGAAATACTCTTACACACCTCAGATTATCAACTCAATCTATACTAATTGCTTAAACCAATGAAAATTTACCAATACTCAATTTTTATTGAATATATAATATCAATATTCATCAATTAAAATAATACAATTCATACATAGCATTAGAACACTTTAGAATTATTGAAATAAAATAGACAAAGAAACTAATCTCAATAACATAGAAAAGGAATAAGAAAGAACAAATATAGTTCCATGACTTAATTTATTCCTATATATTGATCAAAACTTTAAACCTTTGAAAATAGGGTTTTAAATGTATTAAAAGGACATGTGGAGGGGGTCACCTCATCCTAAAAGTATATAAAAACTTTGGATTACATCAGAATAACTAGAATCTAAGTTGTAGTTTGATACAAAACTCCATGTTATAACATATAGATTGAATCGGTCATGCAACGTGCACATATTAGAAAAATAATTTGTTTAATTATAAAAATGTAAAAATAATTAACTAGAAATGAATACTAATTACATGAAAAATTATACAAAATTATCCTTTGACTAAAGTTGACTTGGCTCCTACTTGACACTTATCAAGGTTTTTTATTGGAACTAAAGTTGTAGTTACTATTGAGTTGGCAATTAGATTTCTACTAGTAGATATAGTAGATGTAGTAAATAAAGTTATATCTAGAGATGAAATAGTATATTTAAATGGATTTATGATTGGATATGAGCTAAACGGAGTTTATTTACTTGTTGAGCTAGGAGGGATTGAAGTTGATGGTGGTGTTGTAATTGGCACATTAGGTGGAGTCTAATCTATAGAACTAGTAGGTGGTGTCAAATCTCCCTTCTTCATGGCATCAAAATCATGATAATTTTTATATATTCTATAATTTTTTTCCCATATTAAGCTCATATCAAGAAGTGGAGGTCTATTTACCATATCTTATTATTCTACTAGCTTTGCATGTTTAGTTTTGATAGCTCAGAAGCCTACATGAAATACTTTAACTCCAGTTTCTTTCTTCCTCACTGAACTCATATTCACTTCAATATCCTCTAAATATTGTCCTTGTAAACTTTTCTTGAAATTATTTGAGGCATTTTTTATCATTTGGTCAAAATCAAACTGAGCTACCAACTTTATAGTGTTATCTAGTGCTCATGTCAATTCTAACTCATCTAAAGTTTTTACTGTGTGCTTCTCTTATTCTATAATCTTAGTATCTAGAGAATTAGTAGTACTTACCCATTCCTAGGCTTATTGAGTTATTATGACTATTATATTAAATTCATTAGATGCCTCCAAGAGGGTCATCAAATTTAAATGGATGAATGCCTTATTAAGAGTATACAAAACTAAGAAATTCAATATGTTCTCATCTTCATTTAAAATTTTAAACAATTTTATTTTTTTGGTTACATATGGATCCAATTTTGATATCAAATAATAAATGATATCCAAAATACCATATAATCTTAATGTCACATTTTTTACATCTTGCTCTATCCCAAAGGGAAAATTACTTATTATTGTTATCTAAAAGTCTTTAGCTCTTAATTTAATTATTTTCTTTCCTGATCTATTCCCTCATGAATGTCCAATACTAATTTAGTGTGGTTTTCCATGTAGGAATTAAGGTCCTCAATGTATGGGGATTGACCCTTCTTTCTATCTTGTCTTTTTGAAAGAGAGTAAATATCTTCTCTTTCTTCTATAATTAGACTTATCCTACCATTATCTTCTATATTCCTCTTCCTCACCCTTTGCAATAAATATGTTTATTTATCAAAGAGAAAGATCATAGTGGGTATCTTAGTGATATTCAAGTTTGGCCTCTTAGAAGATGAATCTCCTAACTCTTTAGCCCAATCTAGAAAAATTAGCTTTGACAGATATAGTGGTTGTTCCTCTATTTGTGTGTCCTTTTTAGGATCATGTTTGATAAATGGCTTAGGAACTAAAGGATAAATTATCTTACACCAATATACATTCCCTATGTGTGGCATGGGATGAAAAATGTAGATTGGTATCTTCTTTGGGGCCCTCTTTGTTGCCAACATTACTATGGTTTGTACTACTCCTAATGAGGGCAGTGGTGAACTCAATTGAGTAGAAGAAGGTGACACTTGGGTGATGGGTTGGCTAGTGGAATTCAAAGCAGAGGTGGATACTGAAGGATAAGTTGTTGGCATAATGAAAATAGGTCCATTAGGTAATTATCACACAAGATTAAAACTATAGAAGATTAGTAATGACATATAAGAAACAATTGATAATGACATAATAGGATAAAGGCCTAGGAGAGTAGTCAAGAGAGCACACTTACATTATTGGTCACCACTAAGGGATCCCTTTAATTTTATTCCTTTTAATATTAGTACCTTGGCTTGTTTTAACTCTTATTCATCTACCACATGACTTGGCTCACCTTCAATTGAAGGTTATTCCTATCCACTTGTCACCTATATGGATGGATTCTATGGCTTTTCTACCTTAAAAATTTATTTTAAAATAGATTATTGTCCTCTCAACTTGAGGAATAGTCACTTTTTGGGTAGGAGAGGAAAGAGTCATACTGGAGTTTATGGTTTCCAAAGTCACCATAGTAGGTGTAATATATTCCTCATCAGAGGAGATGAGATAAATGATCTCTAGTTCTTCCCTAATAGTGTTTTTCTTCATCTTAATTAACTCTTATAATAGTTATTGTTTGACCTTCCTCAGTTAAATATCAAACATTTGAACTTGAAGAGTTTATTCTTCTTCTTGTTGAAGAGAAAATGATGTTTCCACTACCACCTACTCTTGCTCTCCATTAGCTAATGTTCCCCTACCACTTTCTCTTACTCTTTTGGAATTGTCATCATAATGGGTAGATGTTGGGGGTCCTGTTGATACCTAAATGTGTATCACTAGGTCATAATATAGTGTTTAAGAAACACTTCTCATTTATAGATTCAAAGAATCCATTACAAGAGTTGTTGGTTTTGATCTTCCCAAGATCTGTGGTGGAGTAAAGGTCAAGCTAAATGATTGTTTCACAAAATTAACAAGTAAATGGTTGTTGGGAGAAATCATGGTCCTAAATATTTATGAATATGAAATTGATCTGAACTAAGTCCAATGAATGATGTCTAAAACCTAAAGGCTAAACATAATCTAGCATGAATATTTACAATGACAAGCTAAACTAGCATGATATGATAAAAAGGAGCAAAAAGAATGGTAGGGAAGAAATAAGGTCTTTCTAATATTCAATCTAGACATTATGATAGAGCTTAAATTTCATCAAGACATGCACTAGACCAATATAGGGCATGAAATTACATAGACATAGATCCTACTGTATATCAAGAAAATGTCTAAGGAAGGGTAATGCAAATAAGAAATTAGGTTCACTTTAAGAATTTTACCCCTATAAGCAAATAACATTAGCCTAGTGTTTCTATACGATTTTTTGCTTTCACATTCAAAGAGAGAATAAGAAACTAGAAGAAATGGTCTAAGGCTTGTATGTACCTGGATGAATTCGTGCACATCATAATCCAGACATCGTGAGAAATCCTCTTTGGTTGTGGAGGATGACACCTATAACAAAAAGAGACTAAAACATGAAAAGGCGTTAGATGAGGAGATGGTGGGTTGCCAAGTGAAAGCTTGATCCCAGAAGCAAAAGCTTGAGGGATGTCAACCCATTGACTGATAAAAATAATGTTTGATAAAAAGCAGAATGATAAAAGACTGAAATGATTAAAGATTGAAAAGGAAATGGAAGCAAATGCTTACCTGAATGTTGTTATCAACCTGGTCACAGTCACCGACGTCAGTGGTCCTACCGACATCGGTTAGTTAAGGTCTACCGACGTCGGTTAGTCTACCGATGTCAGTGAAGGTAGTGGTCTCTTTGGCCGTCGTTGGTCAGGGCAGTAGTCTCTATTGCCGGCATCGGTCAGGATAGTAGTCTTTGAACAAGGTCTGATCGGGTCTTGGATAGGTTTCAGGGCTGTTGACGGGTCTGAGAAGGAGTTTGGCCTTGTTTGAATGATCTAGGAAGGGGTTTGGGTAGAGTTGTAGGGACAATGGACAGAGTGTGGTCTGAAAAAGGGGGGCCTGATAGAGGTCAAGGTGATAGGGAGACAAGAATTTGGGTCTGGTCTGTTGTAGCTAATAGTCTGGTCTACGGGGGTGATATTACTTAAAAGCAATAACTGAGAACATGATAAAAACATAGACAAGATACTTACCTATGGCTTGCAGAAGGAGTGCTGATGGTGCTATTGCTTATGCTGTTGATGAAGGCAGAGTCCCTGTTGTTGCTGTAGATGGTGTTCATTATATGGAGGACCTGTGAAAGAGAGTGAGAGCTCTGGTGGATACCTGCAGTGAAAGGGTTAGCAGTCGGGCACCGAGGAGATTGAAGGATTGAAGATTGAAGGATTGAATGAAAGAAGTTTAGATCCAAATTTACGTTTGTAGGTAGATTAACAGATGGATAAAATGGTTAAGGGTAACTGACACCAGCAAAACCATCAACATCGGCTGTAGACTGACCGACGTCAGCGGTTGGAAGGTGGGTAGAAAGGCTAAAAATAGCCTTCAGTGCATTTTCCCAATTGCCGGGTTAGTGGGTGTTAGAAAATGGTCGAGAGGGGGCTTAAATGGATGCGAGGATGAGGAATAGGTCATAAATGGGGTTTAGGTCATTAAGGGATGGGAGGAAGGGATCCAAGGAGAGGAACCCAAGGGTGGTGAGGTGGCATGGGGAGAGAGAGAGGGAAGGAGAGAGAGGGGAGAAATATTAATTTAAAATAGATAATTATTTCAAATTAATAAAACATAAGATAGGTTAGGGATGGAAGTGGAAAGGGACCAAAGGGGACCAAGGGGGGAGTCAACCTAGGGAGTAGACACGATTTTGGTGTCTACATTTGCCCCTTTTTGTCTTGTTGGTTGTTATGGATGAACTGTAAGACAAAAATAAGAGTTGGTTGCCCCAAGATGGGATAAGGTTAATTTTGTCCTGTTGGTTGTTCAAGTGAACTGCAAGACAAAAATAGGAGGGTTGGTTGCCCTGATGTGAGATGCGGTATTCCCTCTCAAAGCAAGAGTCAAGGGAAGGGAACTTGGAATCGAGTGCTGATTTGACAGAGAGTGGATGAGGATGGATATGGTTGGGGTTGAGGTAAATGCTGCAATAGTTGTGATTGTGTGTATACCACTGCACGAGATGGTCAGGTCAAAGTGTCACAGGTCAAGGGTTGAAAGGTGCCAAAATTGAAGTAACCGGGCCCCAGCATTAGTCATAGCTGATCAGGTTATTCAATCTAAGCTGAAGCTCCAATGGTCATCATGTTCCAGGTATCCTAGGCTCATGAAGTGCTCATGGAAACACAAAAATGTCATAAGTAGTGGGGATCAGCCACCTTGCGATCCTATACTTGTGAGGGTCAAAAATAGTCTGTGCACAATTTTGCTAACCAGTCGTGGGGTAGCATACATGAAAAAACAACCAAGGCGAAGTCGTCTTGGAAGTGGTCAGGGTCGGAGGAGATAGGTGTGATATCCAAAGTGATTGGTTGAGATGGATGGATGGATGAAAGAAAGTGGCTGAGCTAACCTCAGAAGAATGAGTGCTGCCTATATAGCCCCTGTGTGAAGGGACTCAGGCCAATGTAGTTCTCCCTAAAGGGGAGGAAGAGGGTCGAAGGTATGGATTGGTCTTGGTCGAGGTCAAGGTCATGGTCAAAGGATTGGTCAAAGGAAAGAATGGTTTGTCCATCAAGGAGATGAACAAACGAGGGTGGTCAAGCTAACCCCAGAAGACAGTCATGTCATCTGAGTGCTGCCTACATAGCCCCGATCTTAGGGCCTCAGACCAATGTAGTTCAGACAGAGGGGTCAAAGAGGTCGATGGTCTTGGTTGAGGTCAAGGTCATGGTTGAAGGATAGAATGGTTTGTCCATCAAGGAGATGAACAAACGAGGGTGGTTGAGCTAACCTCAGAAGACATTGTGTCATCTGAGTGCTGTCTACATAGCCCCAATCTTAGGGCCTCAGACCAATGTAGTTTAGACTAAGAGTCAAAGAGGTCGATGATCTTGGTTGAGGTCAAGGTCATGGTCAAAGGATTGGTCAAAGAAAAGAATGGTTTGTCCATTAAGGAGATGAACAAATGAGGGTGGTCGAGCTAACCCCAGAAGACAGTCGTGTCATCTGAGTGCTACCTACATAGCCCCAGTCTTAGGGCCTCAGACCAATGTAGTTCAGATAGAGAGACAAAATGAGTGATGATTGGTCTTGGTCATGTGTTGAAATGATGAGGACAAGATGATATTGTAGCCTTTTCCATATCGTGTGATGGTGTATTCTGCAACATTGGTCGAGTGGTCTTTCATCCCTAGCAATTTTCCATATTCGTGATGGATGTATGCTAAAAATGAATTGAGTTCTATTTATGCTTCAGCAAGTATTGGTTTATGCTTAACATAAATTGTGTTGGGTTGATAGTTTCCATGTGTATTGGTGTCCACATAAACTATGTGAAATAGACTAGGTCATGTCGGTGGTCTGAAAATGTTTTGGTTTTGATTTGGGTTTGGTTGGATAGATAATGATTGGGTTGAATGCATGACCAAAGTGTGACAAAAAGTGAAAGGCAAATTGCTCTTTCATTGACGAGGACCAAAATGATGGCATAGGTAAGGGGTTGTTAGAAACAAGAGCCCCATTCATGCATTACGTCATTGACTAGTGGTTATGTTTAGAGAAGCAATCAAATCACTTGACGTTAAGTGAGCTCAAAATCCCTTGAGTATGCAGGGGTGATAGGATTGATTATGTGAGATGGATGAAAGGGGGAACCCTTTTTGGTAGGAACAACTTTGCCCCTTTTATAGGTGACCCTGAGAAGGACTATAGACAAGTCCATGACTCTAAAGTTTTGTCAGTCAATTTTTTTTTTAGGGCAGACTGATCGATGCGGGAAGCTTGCGATAGGATGTTGTCTTACTTTGTGGTCATGTTGTGAAGTTGATCTATGCGGGAAGCTTCAAAGATAGTGCTGTGTATGTAGCAAAATTTAAGAATAGCCATCCTTCGAGGGAGTGGTCTATATTCTGCCTTATATGTTTTTGATATGACTTTGGCCTAGCTATCCTTCAAGGGAGCAGTCTAGTAAATACATCAATGATGATGCAGCTATCCTTTGAGGGAGCAGTCTACATTTATAGTTTATATGACCTTGGAATATGCATCCCATTTTTATAGTTTTAATTGATTTGTTGACTGGACTTTTGGTCATGGACTTGACTATAGAGGTTTAGAGGGTTTCCCTTTTACTAGGACAAAGCATTCATGCTTGACAAAAGGGGTGACTGATGTTTGTAGGGTTGAGGGTTGAAAGGAATAGGAATGACAATGACAAGGATTGCTCAAGGGATCAAGCTCAAGTTAAACATCAAGTGAATAATTACTTGACTAACAGTAGACTGGTTGAAGATGCAAGACATAAAAGGGGCTCAGGTTCTGACAAAGTCCTGACTGATGATTGTGTTATGATGCAAGGTCCGAGTCAATTAGGAGCAAACTTGCCCCATTTGCTTCGTTTCAAATTGGTCACATGTTGATTGATGTTGAAGGAGTTGGTTGATGTGGTTGCTGATTGGTTGATGTCTGGGGTTGATGTTTGATTGATATGATTAAAAGGTTGGTTGATGTTTGGTTGGATGATGTGATTAAAAGGTTGGTTGAGGTTTGGTTGAGGTCGGGTCGATGCTTGTTTAAGGCCTATTTGAGGTTTAGGATTAAAAGAGTGATTGATATGTGGTCAAGATAGGGTTGAAAGGTTGGTCGAGGCTTGGATGAAATTTGAATTCCCCCAGTGGTTAGGGAGAATGTTTGATAGATTGGTCAAGGTCAATTGAGGCTTGGTGGTCAGATTGACTGTGTTGATGTCGAATAAGGGGGTTAAAGGTAGTGAAGGGACCATAGTCTGGCGTGGAGATCCCAATTTAAGTGATGAGTTTTGAGAAGCATGGGTTGGTGTTGATGATTTGTCGAAGGGGTGGTCAAGAGGATCCTTAATGAGAAGGGAATCCTTTCTCTATTGTTGATGAATGACAGCTTTCAGAGTGCAGTAACGCTCAGTGTCATGTCCCAGAGTGTGATGATAATGACAGAATTTAGAGTTGTCAAACCAAGATGGTCTTGGTCCAAGAGTTGATGAGTAGTATGGTGTTTTGGGTTTGTTGACAATGTGGTCAAGAAGAAGGGTGTCTTTCTCCAAGTATTGGTGAATGACAACCTTGAGGGCACAACAATGCTCAGTGTTGTGCCCAGGCGTGCGATGATATGCACAAATCTGAGTGTTGTTGAACTAGGGTAGTTTTGGTCTGAGGGATTGATATGGTTTAAGAGGCAGGAGATTGATGTGAGAAGACTGTAATAATTGCCATAACAGTAGGGCATAAGAACTTGCTAATGGGTCTGCGTGTCTTGTCATAGTGGGGGTTGAGGACTTTGGTTTGAGAGGCTTAAGAGGAATTGGTTGTACCATCATTTTTGTGGGTGGTGTAACCACACGTGGAGATGGCACTTTGGTGGTGATAGGTGTTGGATGTTTTGGAGGAAATATATGTCTGATGGGTTGAGAGAGTAATGGAGGCGACTTGCCTCTGTGAGGTATGGGAGTAGGAAGCACCCTTATTAAAGTGGATGGATGCGGGCCCAAAATTGAAGGTACTAATGAAGGTGGGGGAGGAGTCCTCTAGTGTGATTTAATGGCCTTCATTGCTTTGGGGTGAGGGCCACCATTATGTGAGGCGAGGTTAGGTGTGGGTTTGGGTTCGGATGTGGATGAAGGTGAGTGAGATGTAGCAATCTCAGGTAAAAGATAAGAGAAAACCATGACTGGGTCTTCCTCGATTGAAATGGATGAAGAGACTGGTTCTTCTCTTGATGGAGAAGAAATAGGAGAGTGTGGCTCTGCAGTCAGATAGAGCGTAGGAATGGTCATGGTCTCGATGTGTGGTCTAGGCGTGGGGAATGTATGATCCCCCATTGATGACAAAAAAGATGAGGGTGAGGCGGCCGGTGTGGGTGCCATCAAAGCATCTTCCAATATGAGAGAGGTCGATGGAGGACTAATAGGAGAAGAAATTTCTTCATCCTATGGAGGAGGAATAGGGGAAGAAGGGTTTTCCACCTGTGAAGGAGGTTGGACAGGGATCAGAGAATAGATAGTGTCGATCGTGTGTATAGCATGGTCTTGAGGGTCATTGGTCATGGTCTGGACATTGTTTTGAGTATGCGGGTGGTTATGAAAGGGTTGTTTGAAGATGTCGAGGTTTTGGTTGGGTGGTGCATTCAGGTTGTCCAAGATGAGATCCCCTTGTCTAGCATGTCCTGGATGATGTTTTTGACAGTTTGACAGTTGTTCGTGTCATGGCCTTTGACACGGTGATAGTTGCAAAAGTCATTCTCTCTGTACCATGTAGGGATAGGTGTTGAGGGGTCAAATTGAGGTGGTTGGATTGAATGGAGATTGAGGACCCCCTAATTGACAAGTTTATCCAAGATAGAGGCATATGACTCTCCAATTGGAGTGTATTGACGTTGTATAGATCATCGTTGGAAGTGTCTATTCATGTAGTCTGATGTTGAAAATTGAGGTCAGTTGGTTATTATTGAAGATGATGGTCTAAAGATGACAGTGTTTTCTAACCCCTTGGACTAGGAGTGGGCAGAAGAAGGTTTGGGCAAAGAAGGGTCATTAGATTTTGTGTTGTTATTACACAATTTGACCTTATTTTCATCGATGGCACAGAGTTCAAGCTTTCTTGCCATGGTGAAAGCTTCGTCGAAAGTGCGGAATGTTTGAATCCACAAGGTAGAAGAGATGTGCCTAGCACATGCTCGAGAATAGAGCTCAATGAGCTCAAGTTGAGGCAAGGAGAAGGACAGCTGGTTCATCAGGGCTCTCCAATGGGCGACAAAATCGACTATTGATTCATCGTCAAATTGCCTGATAGAATAGAGGTCTGTGATTGGGACTTGTTTGGTGATGTTGATAGAAAAATGGTCAAGAAATAATTGGGTGAGTTGAGCGAATGAAAAGATAGAATGCCTGGTAAGAGAGTTATACCAGTCAAGGGCGGCCCCCAAAAGTGACATGGGGAATGTGCGTAGAAGTAACACATCATCATGGGATATGAGATAACAAGCGTGTCTGAACGCTCAAAGATGTTGTTGTGGGTCCTCCTTACTCTAAAAGTGAGTAAATTTAGGGAGTTCCCACTAGTTGGGATAAGGTCAGATGGGCACAGAAGGATGAATGGGTTCATTGCAAATTTTCTCATATGACAGAGCATTGCTTGAACCAAAGATAGAGGTCTTGAGACTAGACATCTGGTCCATTAGCATCTTGATTATGTCAGCTGATGGATTGGTAGGTGGGGCACCCCCTAGGTTGTAGGGTACCTAGAAGGTGGTCAAAGAGGCATATGATGTACTTAGTTGTGCTTGTGTAGGCACAACATATGGGTAGTGCATCATAGGGATAGATGTTGTGGTCAAAAGAGCTTGTGTCATGAAGTTGGAGGACACAAGTTGACTAGATACCACTAGAGGTGGTTGAGTGGCAGCACTAGTAAAAGAATAGGTTGTCACTCTCGCGTGTATAGGTGCAAGAGTGGGCGAGGTCGAGACAACCAAGTTCTGGTATGGTGTATAACTTGGTTGAATTGTGTGGGGTTGAGGGGGTAATGAAACCCCGATGGAGGTAGGTTCAAAAATAGATGGGGAGGCTAAACTTTGCATATTGGCCATGGTCGAGTGACTAGTCAAGACAATAGGCTGAGTCATGATGGGTTGAGTAGTGGATGACGTCGATGTCATTGCCACTGCGAGTGAAAGGTCCCGCATTTGGTTTCTTGCGAGATAGTTTTGGAGGGTTTTGACATTGAGGTCCAAGAATCTTTCAAATTCTTGGTCCCCTTCAGGGACAATGGGAGTCTGAGTCAGGGTTGGTCGAGTAGGAGTTCTTTCAGTCTCTGAGTGGAACTCCATTATAGGACTAGTTATGGATGGGGAAGACGGAAGTGGTTGATGCCTCGCTTGGTCAAGAAGAGCCTTGGTTTGACTGCGTGTCAAAACCATTCGAGGCAAACAAGGTCAGGTTTCAGAAACTATGTTTTTTTAGTTTTAAAAACTTAGAATGTGGTTTTTGGCAGAAAAAGGGGTCGGGTTTTAGGCTGCTATTTTGAAAAAAAGGTTTGTGATAGTGACTGACGTCGGTTGTAAAACCGATGTCGGTGATATCAGACGGCTGACATCAGTTAGATAACCGATGCTGGCGATGAAAGGTTACCGACATCGGTGGTGAAACCGATGCCGATGACTGTGTTTTCTAGAAACCCAAAAGATTTGAGAGTTTTTGGAAAAAAAGGAAGAAGAACGTCCTCACAAGCTCAAACAAGTAGATAGGAACAGAAAAATAGAGATGGAGACAGGCAGACCCTAAGCGTTAAATCCTAAGAATCAACTTTTAGAATCTTGTGGCTTATGCCTTAAAGTGATGTTTGGGAAGATTGGCTTTTGAGATGGGTCCTAGAAGAGGTAGTCTATGGATGGTTTTAGGTTTGTTTAGGCACTCAAGAGTCTGGGTTAGGTTTGGTACGTGGCCTGGTGCTAAGGAGCAAGTTCCCCTCACTTCATGAGCCCAGTGATAAGCTGGTCTCGCTTAGCCAAAATATACCTTCCCTAGAGATTATCCTCCGCCAGAGAATGGAGTGGGCTTTCCCCTTGGTGATGAAATCCAAGTGGGATTACCAGGGAGGGGTAAGGTATCCGCTGGGGGATGAAATCCCAGTCGGGCCTTGTCTTAGGTAAGTTTTATGTTTGATTTGTACAAGTGATTCGGTTGTGTAACATAAGGTGGACTACGATGAATTCAATATGTGGTTATTAATTACTAGGTGTGGACTAAAAAATGCAAGCAAGTAGGAATGACATGCAGTGTGTTTTAAGCCCAAGTCGAAATGTTAGTTCGTATGAAGACAAATGGAGAAGGGGGTGAAGAGTATGATTTTTGACTAGTCTATGATGCAAGAAAAGAAAGAAGAGTTCTTTTTAATCCTGCTTATGATGTCTTTTGGAAGAGAAGAAAGAGGTGAAAAGGGAGAAACCTAATGCACCCTATATGAACAAAAATAAAAGAACCCAAAGAAGACCCTAGTGTCCCACCGGGCCTGCTAGAATGTTTCTATACAATTTTCGCTTTCACATTCAAAGAGAGAATAAGAAACTAGAAGAAATGGTCTAAGGCTTATATATACCTAGATGAAGTCGTGCACACCGTAATCCAGACGTCGTGAGAACTCCTCTTTGGTTGTGGAGGATGACACCTGTAACAAAAAGAGACTAAAACATGAAAAGGCGTTAGATGAGGAGATGGTGGGCTGCCAAGCGAAAGCTTGATCCCAGAAGCAAAAGCTTGAGGGATGTTAACCCACTGACTGATAAAAATAATGTCTAATAAAAAGCAGAATGATAAAAGACTGAAAAGGAAATGGAAGCAAATGCTTACCTAAATGCTGCTATTGGCCTGGTCATAGTCGCCGACATCGTTGGTCCTACCGACATCAGTTAGTTAAGGTCTGTCAATGTCAGTTAGTCTACTAACGTTGGTGAAGGCAGTGGTCTCTGTAGCCATCATTGGTCAGGGCAGTAGTCTCTGTTGCCAACATCGGTCAGGGCAGTAGTCTTTGGATGAGGTCTGATCGGGTCTTGGATAGGTTTCAGGGCTGTTGACAGGTCTGAGGAGTTTGGCCCTGTTTGAATGATTTGGGAAGGGGTCTGGGTAGAGTTGTAGGGATAATGGAAAGAGTGTGGTCTAAAAAAGGGGGGCCTGATAGAGGTCAGGGTGACAGGGAGACAAGAATTTGGGTCTGGTTTGTTATAGCTGATAGTCTAGTCTGTGGGGGTGATATTACTTAAAAGTAATAACTGAGAACATGATAAAAACATAGACAAGATACTTACCTGTGGCTTGTAGAAGGAGTGTTGATGGTGTTGTTTCTTATGTTGTTGATGAAGGCAGAGTCCCTGTTGTTGCTGTAAATGGTGTTTGCTGTATGGAGGACCTGTGAAAGAGAGTGAGAGCTCTGGTGGATACCTGCAGTGAAAGGGTTAATAGTCGAGTGTCGAGGAGATTGAAGGATTGAATATTGAAGGATTGAATGAAAGAGGTCTAGATCTGAATTTACATTCGTAGGTAGATTAACGGATGCAGAAAATGGTTAAGGGTAACTGACGCTGGCAGAACCGCCGATGTCGGCCGCAGACTGATCAATGTCGGCAGCTGGAAGGCAGGCAGAAAGGCTAAAAATAGCCTTCAGTGTGTTTTCCCAACTACCGGGTCAGTGGGTGTTAGAAAATGGTCGAGAGGGGGCTTAAATGGATGCGAGGATGAAGAATAGGTCATAAATGGGGTTTAGGTTATTAAGGGATGGGAGGAAGGGATCCAAGGAGAGGAACCCAAGGGTGGTGAGGTGGCATGGGGAGAGAGAGAGGGAAGGAGAGAGGGGGGAGAAATATTAATTTAAAATAGATAATTATTTCAAATTAATAAAACATAAGATAGGTTAGGGATGGAAGTGGAAAGGGACCAAAGGGGACCAAGGGGGGAGTCGACCTAGGGAGTAGACACGATTTTGGTGTCTACACCTAGATGTAAGAAGAGTAAAGAAAGCAAACTAAAACTAAGAACTTTCAATCAACCTAGTAAAGCCCAAATTAATAACTCTGCATTAAGATGTACACATCTAGGATCTATAGAAACAATTCAAATTTGAATATTAAACTAGAAAACTAAGGAAGCAACCATGATAACAAACACCCAAACAAATGTTGGGAAAAATTTGCATAATTCCTTGTTTGTAGTGCTTGCTTCAATTTTAAAAATTAATTTTGGATATAATCACTCCGCCCATTTTTTAAATGGGAAATACCTCCTTTATATAGACCATTCATGAGATATGTCGGTCATTCCTTCTCAACATGCAACTAGACAAGCATTAGGGATAGTTGTCCTTTTAAAATGTTTTAGATGCTCCCTAATGGACTGACCCACATACAATGTGCTTTACAAGATGTACAAGCCTTTAAAAAATAATATTCTATTTTCAAAAAAATATATAATGTTTCTATACAATGGAACATTCTAAGACAATTGGTTTGACTTTTAGACCCTGTTATTGTGGTTCCCTATTTTTACTAAAGAATCTTCATTGCCCTTCCATGATGCTCATCAATTAGCTTGAGATTAAAAATAATATCCATGAAGAGTTCATCTTATTGGTCTATGATGTTCTCGAGATATTTATCACCCCTTTCTAATGTTAGACTCTAAAATCTTCTCTTTTGTAATAAATATCATGTCCATGATTTTTGTGTTATTAGTCCCAATCTTTCCTTGGGTCTTACTCCTTACTTCTTGCACATACCATAATTCAACTCTCCTTGTCTCAATTAAAAATATCAAAGGGTTATATTAGGTATTCCATATATGTTAGGGATTTATTGAAGGTTTTCATAATGATTTAATGTTGTTAGCTATTTCAAACAATGTGATCTTCAATCCTTAGATTTCATGTAGATATTCATATTTATACCTTTTCTCTTCCAAGCCCACAAGATATCCTAATATAACTTGGATCTTATGTGGATCAACCATGTCACATAACTCATTAATTTTTAAAATATTACCATTTGTCCTTTGTACCCATGTGACTATTTCATTAGATTGAGGCCCTTTGAAAATTATACCTTTACCTCACATCATTGATCTAGATCTAGTAAGTCAAATGCTATTATTTGATATTTATACTTTTCATCCAAGATCATACCAATTGGTAGCTCTACAAGATTTCTATACTCTACATAGTTAGTCTCTATCAGGCTAGTTCCATTTCACCATGTGGTAGATTCTCATTTGGCTTGAGTTCTTTGAAAAGTAAAATTTCCTTTTACACCATTAGATCATGGTTTCATAGATCCATGTTCTTCATTAGATTTTATTATATATTTCCCATGGTGGTGACAATTTTCATCTTCTCACTTATCTTGGGGCTCTTAACTTTTGACTTTATGCCTTCTATTATATCTTTAGGCAACCCATTGAGATGGTGACACTTGTAACTCTCATAGAGCTCTTGGAACCTTTGAAATTTCAACATTGCTCACACACCATTCAATCATATTTTCCAAGGTGAATGCACATTATTGATAAATATTATTGACTTATTAACTTTTGTATGCACCATTCAATTAACTCTATCCATTTTCATGTGTACCATTGGATTTTGATCCATTAGGTTGGGCATAATTGGTTCCTATGGATAATGAAGATAATTAATTCAAAGCTCAAAAATATATAAAACTTAATCCAAAGTCTTAGACTAAGGTTTTTTATTCATATAATAAATATGAATAAAGTTTTAGGCTAAAGTATTTAAGATAAGTTTTAAGACATAATAAAAAGGGACCTTATGATTAATAAAATCAACTTAGCTTAATTTTTTTAGGAATAATAAGGGATATAGGATAAAGTCTTAACCTATGGTTTTATTCATGTTTAAAAACATGAGTAAAACCTTAAGATAAAATATAAGCTAAGTCTAAAATTAAAAATTAACATTCCCACATAAATTTGATCTCACTAAATTTGATTTCAAAATAAGTACTTAGGTTAAATCAATTAGACTAAGGTTTTTAGCATGAGAAAAACATGGATTTGAATTAGTCTTCAATGGACCAAAGGATAGTAAAATACCAAATCAACATTAAATCATGAAACCTTGGATATTTTTCATTCTAAATGGACTCCATTAGACATGCAACCTGAAGCATAGAGATCCAATGTTAGAAAATTTAGGTAATATGAAACCAAAATCATGAATAAATATGCTAACCAAACTAGTTGTAGATGATTTTCAAATGAAAATAACATTTAAACATTCTATTGGTGCTCTGATCAAGTGGATTTTTAAAATTTAAGGTACAAATTTACATAATTTGAAGCCAAGGGTCCCCATTTTCAATAATGGGGGTATGTTGACCTCAACAAATGGTGACTTCTAGGGGGAACATAATAATATATTAGAATTTAGATACTCTTGGTTAAAATTAATAACTATAAAAATCATCCCATATGATTAAATACCATTAATAATATCAACTCATAATTAAAACAAGTCTTACATATGCATAACTAGGCCCAAACATCAAAACTCAACCATGCCATGTGTGTTCTTTGATTATGCTTACTATTTTCCATGGGATTTAGGGAACAAATTCTAGATTTATAACCTTGAATATTAACACTAACTTATAGTATATTTAGATATTCATTAAGAACCAAGATTTGTGTAGGGAAGGCTTGGGAATTTCTCTACTACTATCCAAGAATCCATAGCCTTGACAAAGATAAATTTGTCTTGACTTAAGTCCTTGCTCCACTGTTAGCTAGACATCCATAACATCTATGAAGATTACCATAATCAAATTCACTTGTAGAGTCTTTGAATTTTGAAATAAGTTCTTATTTTTATAGTTTTTTAGATAAGTTTTGAATTTATAGCAAAGGTTGGGAATTAGGTTATCTAGCATTTGGGATTTGGTCAGATATTTGGTCTTCAAATAAATTTCCTTGGTTGTAACTTTGTCCTAGGAAATAGTGCTTATTGAGTGAAATCATGATTGTATTTTAATAATTCAAGATTTCAATCTACATGTGAAATCCTTCTTAAAACTAAGATTAGATCAAAACAATGCTGAAAATCTCAAGGAACAATTATCCTAACCATTAGTCTTTATTAATTTCTCCAAACTATAACATTAAGCTCACATTTCAAAAATCCATGATCAACCAATGTTGAGAGTCATACTTGCATTTATGAACTAGGAATTTATTAAGCAATTAGGTGAAATTTAAGATGAGGGCTATCAAAAAGGACTTATTAAAAATAGGGAACAAAAAAAAGGAAAAAACAAATACACAAAGCAAAACAACTAATAAGCAAACAAATTTTTATAAGCATTATTTACAAAAAAGGGATAGGAAAAGAACTAATATAAATTCCCACACTAACTCCATAAATAACTTACATCTAGGTTTTAATGGAAATCTATTTAGTCTACTATAGAACCTTGAAATATTATTGCTTCCATTCAATGGCCTCTTCTTATGGATATAAGCACTTGTATGCTTATATCTTCTAGATGATACAACTTGGTTTCCCACGTCTATTCTCAAGTGTATGGATTAAAGATATGGATCCAAGATCCAATAATATTATTCCTAAATTCTTCTTTATTACATCAGGAAAGATAGCTCTAGTTCATTCAAAGACTAATCATGTCTTGTCTCATTCTCCTTCTATGGTTATATTGTAAACTCAACTAGTATACTTAGATTTATGTCTTCATTAGGCTCCAAATAATATTATTTTAGGATCTCCATATTATCATTCTCTTCTTGAATAATAGCTAAAATAGTACCTTCTATAATACATTTCTCAATATCCACATGAAGTGGGAATGGAATATCAATCTTTGCACAAAAACTCTCCAAGTCATCCCAAAAGGTATCTTCATCATGATAAAAAAAAGGATATGAGATTCATTTGTAATCTTACCATTTGAAACATGTTGATCACATATTTTTGACCTTTTGATGAAAACATATGAAAGTTATTGATCTAATGCATTCACTTCATCTTTATCTTCTTTTTCAATAAGTGTTTCAATGACATATTCAGGAGCTCCATTCATCTCAGCTACCACTTCTTCTATTGATTTAAAAAGGATAGGGTCTTCCTCCATGATTAGAATAGTATATACCTCCTCTAAAGTATCTCCAAATTCATTTTCATATTGAAATGGAAAATCATAATTATCTACTATAAGAGATATTTTGGAAGATGTATATGTCTCAGAAGAACTAAATGACCATGCAACATTATTAAGAACCTTGCAATAATTATCCAAAGGCACATCATATTTATTTATGTCAAGCACATTAATAATTTTAGATGGCTCATTTTTATATTTGTCTCTGCTATTTTGAAACCTAGATGTGGGTCTATTAAACCCCTAAATAGAATAATTTCTATAAGAACCTTCCCCATTGTTACCTAATTGCTTTTGTATCTCAAGAAAACCAATGCTCAATTTTTGGACCATTTTAAAAATGGAGTCATTTTCATTTTCAAGTTCCTCTAAATTTTGAAGTTTAGGACTACTTCCAACTATTTCCACCATATTTCTTTGATCTTTTGGATGAGATCTACTTGCAATGTTACTCAGGAATCTTAGGTTTTGAAATATTCAATATGGTTAAGAAACTAATCATATTCCTCATCTCTAAGATTAAAAGGAAATAATATATAGGAAAAATCTTCATGAATAAAATTTAACAATCCTAAGGTAGCTTTAAAGCACTTGATATGTTCTTCAATAGTCAAAACACTAGTAGGACTAAAAAAAGGCAAATACCTTTTGGGATTTTGAGGCAAATCATGTATCTGACAAGGCACATTGATAGAAGATCTACCTAACCACACCATACCTTTATAAAGATCTTACTTATGGTCATTCCATCTCTAAATCCTACTCACAATATAATATAGAAACCAAATATTTATAAAGACAAATGGATTTTTAATGAAGCTTAAGCAACCTTTGCAAAATTTCCACATAAATTTTCAAAGAATAGAAATCTTTAGCTAAATAAGCATAAAGATTGGTCTAAAACCATAAATATCAATGATCTTTACACAAATATGCTAAAATAAACACAAATATGCATATAATACATCAATATTTGAATAGAATTCACCAAAATTAGTAGAGATACTTCAAACTCATAGAGTTTTATCCAGCCCTCCTAGTGACAAATTTTTGATACCTAATGTGTATCACTAGGTCAATATATAGTGTTTAAGAAACACTTCTAAATTTTGGATTTGAAGAATATATAGCATGAGTTGTTGGTTGTAATATTCTCGAGATCTGTGGTGGGGTAATAGCCAAGCTAAAAGATGGTTTCATAAAATAAACATGTAAATGGTTTTTAGGAGAAATTGTGGTCCTAAATATTTGTGAAGATGAAAATGGTTTAAACTAAGTCCAATGAATGATGTCCAAAACTTAAAGTCTAAACCTTATCTAACATGAATATGTACAATGAAAATCTAAACTAATGTGATATGATAAAATTGAGCAAAGATAAGGGTAGGGTAGAAATAAGTTATTCTGGCGTTCAATCCAAACATTATGATAGAGCTTAAATTTCATAAACACATGAACTAGACCAATATATACCATGAAATTACATAGGAACATATCCAACTATATATCAGGTGAATGTCTAAGGAAAGGTAATGTAAATAAGAAATTAGGTTCACTTTACTAAGTTTACCCCTGAAAGAAAATAACATTATCCCAAATGTAAGAGGAGAAAAGAAAGCAAAGTAAATCTAAGAATTTTCAATCAACCTAGAGTAAGCCCAAATTGAAAAATCTACATTAACATGTTCACATCTAGGATCCATATAAACAATTCAAATCTGAATATCAAACTAAAAAACTAAGGAAAAAACTAAGATAGCAAACACAGACAAATGTTGGATATACTTTACAGAATTCCTTGTTTGTACTACTTTCTCCATGTTTACAAAGTAATTTTGGATCTAAGAACTCCCCCACTTTTTAAAATGAGTAATACCTCCTTTATATAGACCATTCATGAGATATGTTGGTCATTCCTTCTCAACATGTAACTAGAAAAGTTTCAGGGACAATTGTCTCTTTTACAATGTTCTAGATACTCCTTAATGGACTGACCCATATGCAATGTGCTTTACAAGATGTACATGCCTTTAAAAAATAATATTATATTTTCAAAAAAATATAAAATGTTTCCATACAATGGAATATTCTAAGCCAATTGGCTTGAATTTGAGACCCTACTACTATGATTCCCTATTTTTGTTGAAGAATATTCATTTCCCTTCCATATTACTCATCAATTAAATTAAGATTAACAATAGGATCCATGAATATTTCATCTTCTTGATCTACCATGTTCTTGAGATCTTTATTATCCCTTTATAATTCTATCCTCTATAATATTATCTTCTATATTAAAGATCATGTCCATGATTTTTATGTTATTAGTACCAATATTTCCTTGGATCTTGCTCTTTACTTCTTACACAGACCATAATTCAACTCTCCTTATCTCAATTAAAAACATCATAGGGTCAAATTAAGGAATTTGTATATGATATGGATTTTTTGAAGGTTTTCATAGTGCTTTAATGGTGGTAGCTAGTTTAAATAATGTGAGATTCATGATTTATATTTCATGTAGATCTTTGTATTTATACCTTTTCTCTTCTAAGCCCACAAGATCTCTTAATCTAACTTATCACTTATGTGGATCCACCATGTCACATAACTCATTAATGTTAAAATATGACCATTTATCCTTTATACCCATGTCACTATTTCATTGGATTGGGGCCCTTTGAAAATTCTACCTTTACCTCACACCATTGATCTAGATCTATCAAGTCAAATGTTAATGATTGATATTTGCACCTATCATTTAAGATCATGCCACTTGGTAGTTCTGAGGGCTTTATACACTTTACACAATTAGTCTCTACTTGGATAATTCCCCTTCACCATGTTGTGGCTTCTAATTTGGCTTGAGTTCTTTGAAAACTCAACTTTCCTTTTGCACCGTCAGATCTTGGCTACATAGATCAACACACAACATTGGATTTTATTATAGAGTTCCCATGGTGGTGAAACTTTTTAACTTATCTCTTTTCTTTGGGATCTTGACTTTTGACTTTATGCCTTCCATTGGATTTTTAGGTAGCCTTATGATATGGTGACACTTGTCACTCTCATGGATCTATTTAAACCTTTGAAATTTCAATGTTGATAATTCACTATTTGATCATCTATACCTGGGTGAATGCACATCGTTGATCAAGATTATTTACTTATTAGATTTTATACACATTATCTAATTAAATTTGTTTGAGTTTGTGCACACTATTGGATTTTGATCTACTAGGCTAGGCATGATTTGTTCTTATGGATAATGAAGATAAGTAAGTGATAGCTCAAAAATATATAAAACTTAAGCCAAAGTCTTAGATTAAGTTTTTTTATTTTTATTAATAAATACGAATAAAGTTTTAGGCTAAAGTCTTTAAGCTAAGTTTTAAGAAATAATAAAAATGGACCCTTCGATTAATAAAATCAACTTAGCCTAAAGTTTTCAAGAAACATAAGGGACTTAGGATAAAGTCTTTGCCTAAGGTTTTATTCATGTATAAAAACATGACTAAAACCTTAGGATAAAATATAAGCTAAGTCTAAAATAAAAAATGAACATTCCCACATAAATTTGATCCCATCAAATTTGAATTCAAAATAAGTACTTAGGTTAAATCAATTAGACTAAGGTTTTTAGCATGAGTCAAACATGGATTCAAATTAGTCTTCAATAGACCAAAGGCTACTAAAATATAAAATTAATATTAAATCATGAAACCCTGCATATTGTTCATTCTAAATGGACTCCATTAGACATGAAACTTGAAGCATAAATATCTAATGTTATAAAATTTAGGCAATATGAAACCATAATCATGAATAAAAATGCTAACCAAACTAGTTGTGGATGATTTTAAAATGAAAATAACATGAAAAAATGCTATTGGTGCTCTAATTAAGTGAATTTTCAATTTCAAGGTACAAATTTTCACAAAATTGTAACCAAGAGTCCCCATTTTTAGGAATAGGGGTATGTTAACCTCAATAGGTCCTAAATTTTTTCTTATGGCTGATAGAAAGGTCTACCACTCCAAAAATTGGATGATGTCTATCCCTCTAGTGGTGGGATCCTAAATTTAGCTTGACCAAGTATAAGGAAGGGATCTTCTTGGATTACCCATAGTATGTCTTCACTCAGACCAATACTCTTTTCCCTTTCCTTGACTTATTCATCATCTTTTACATTAAGGAACAAAAAGTCATGATCAAGAGGTTCATACTTGTAAGGGATGCCAAGATTATGGATATTTTGTTACACTCTCTTATTGGGGTCCTAATCACTATGGGGTAGAGTAGCCAAAGCATAAACCTTCCTTATATTACTAGCCTCTTTGAAATGTCTTCTATATGTGTATTACATTCTCAAAATTATGAGATGGGAGCCATGGAACGTAATCTTCTTACTCAATTTCTTGATCAACAACTATGTCTAGGATAAATTTGGGGAGTTGAAGAGCATCTACCTTATGTCAAATACTATGATGATAGTGTAGTCTGTCAATAGCCAATAATCACCCAAATTCATGAGCATATTAGTTAAGCTCTTAGATATCCTAGCTAGAGTTGGCCATGACTTGCCATCTAAACTTGAGGATACAGGTCCTCTACAATTTTAGAAACATCCCTCACATATGTATATATGTGAATAAAAAAATAAGTCACACCATCTATTCTTGATGTATTTGGGGTTGTGATTCCATAGTGCCCCATTATATTTATAGACATTCCTCATGACTACATTCAAAGATATTAAACCATGTATAAGTTCTCACCTTAGGGCCTCTTATTTTTGTACAATATTTGCTCTTGTAGGCAGGCACTAATAACCTCCCTCCAATGAATAGGTGCACTCTAAAGTGATGATCATGTCAATTAGGGGTACCCATTATAAATTAAGGAAATGAATGCTTGGGTGTCCAAACAACCAATTTAAAAATGCATGCTAATATGAATTCCCATTTAGAACTAGGTGGTGGGTACAAGGGTCATAGTTATTTCCTTGAGCATTAAAGTGTCCCCTAGAAGAAGCCATTTTCTCACTACTTGTTTTGTGTTATTATTTTTCCTCTAAGTAGCCAAACTATGCAAATAAAATGTAGCATCTCAAATGGGAAAATAAGTAACTCATAAATTCATCACTTGATATGTATGTATTAATGATGTTGTTGATATAGTGTAGAAAGCCACCATGTACAATTCTCCTTTCCAAGAATTAGTATCACATTAAGTCGATGCACAATATGAATTTTGGCTTAGCATATATTTAGTGGAGTACCTAGAATTTTAATGGAATTAAGTCATCTACAAATTATTTTTATTCTATGAAGACATCCTCCTCACATGTAAATGTGTTGATACTCTCTATGACCTACCATAGAGCTAAATAATTGGTATTGAGACTGTCAAAAACTATTGCATCAAAAACTATGTCTAGGTATTCTATGGAGTCTATAATGGAAAACCTAGATGGTAGTGGAGCTCTCTTATATGCCATAGATGAAGAAACCATTATTGTTTCTTAATGCTAGTGTGATTTGAGCTTTTAAAAATGGTTTCCTAAAACTCTGCTATGCAAATTATAAATTTTTTTAGACATAGTTAGGGCTTTTAGAATTGTATAAGTCTATGTGCACTCAATCTCAATTATAATCAAATGAGGTTAACTCGATTATGGGATCAATTTTATATATCGATAAATTCATTCTAGTTCATACACTATTAATCACCAACATTTATGAGCTCATCACCTTCATTCAATTTAAACTTAACCATCTAGGCCTAGTGGGCATTCCACATATGATGCTTACTCATTCATGGTGCCACGGTGTTACTTGTTATCTTTACACTTTTCACTATATGGTATAGCTATGGGGGTCAACCTTTTCATTCATACTAAACAATATGATATGGTGAGCCTAGGGTTCCAAATTAAATACCCCAAAGACTAAAATGTTCTTCGGAGAGATTGATTTTAGAAGATTTATTGGGAAAAGTTAGTAAAGTGAATTTTTTTGACTAAAAGGCTCTAAATGAAAGTTTTCAAAGATAAATTTCCAAAAAACCAAGTGTTCTTTGATGATATTATCATTTGGGAAGGTG
This sequence comes from Torreya grandis, assembly GCA_037957365.1. NCBI lineage: Eukaryota > Viridiplantae > Streptophyta > Pinopsida > Cupressales > Taxaceae > Torreya > Torreya grandis. The sequence continues at coordinate 173,382 of JARHVA010006869.1, forward strand.
TTTTCAATGATAAAGTCCCCAATTGAAACCTTTCAAATAAAAGATGTCGAAGAGATAGTTTCTTAAGCCCTAAACCTTCTGAAGAACAAAGTTTTTGAAGTAAATTTACCAAAGAGAAAGGTGATAAAAAAAAATGATCTAAAGGAAAGTTATCAATTGAAAGGCTCCTGATTAGAAAAAAATCCAAATAAATTTCTCAAATACTAAAAGTTGTCAAAGAACAAAATATCCATAATGTCAAATAAAAGAAACCTTGATAACTATCATGAATATAAAACTTCCCAAAATTTCCATTAATAGATTAATCCCAATAAGATATTCTAATTAAAATAGGGGCATAATGGGAGATTAGGTAGAACCAAAGTGTGTTTTAATGATAAAAAGCATTCAAATTATACATATCCAAATGCATATCCAAAATGATAAATAAAACATGGATTTTATTATTAAAAATGGGTCACCTCTTATAAGGTGAGGTGTGTTGGATACAACAAATGGTGACTCACAGGGGTGAATACTCTCAAGTTTTCAAGAACTCTAAATCTTTATTTTTACAATCCCAATATCAACCATAACCATACTAAAATAAATGATTAATTAATAAACATAAAAGAGACTCTTAATAATTCCATGAAACATACCAACTTCACTCATACCTTGGACCTATGTGTGGGAAGTGATATTCTTTATTCCTTATCCAAGGATTTTAGGCAAAGATATGGGCTGGGATATAGGTTTCATTATGATTGGAAATTAAGTGTATATAAATTTTGGGAACTTAAGCATTGCTCTACGGCTAGCCAGACATCCATAGCCTTGATATAAATACCTTTGATCACCTTTTATCTCTTCTACCATATTCACCATGATGAATGATACATTGATGTTATTTCATCATGTAGCATTTTAATCCAAATTTATTTTCATTTGGACTTTTGGATTATGCCTTTTTATTTTCTTCTCATATTTGTTTGCTTTATAAATCAAAGAGGAAAGAAGGTGACCACCATGATTTGGTATTAGTAAAATTTGGTTAATCAAAATTTCTTTGTCAACTTTACCTATGTCAATGGTTATAACATCAAACAAGTATTAGCACTTAATGTCCATTTTCCCTAAGAATATATGGATATATTTCTAAATTTGCATAAAACTATGGGAGAAACTTTTATAGACCTGATAGAATCATTAGATTTGTAATATAATCATGGCTAACTCTCTCATTGCTTAACTAGATTATGAATTCTCAATTATAAGATTCAACACCCATTTATTCGAGTTGGATTAAAAAAATAGGTTGTTTTTATATTATACCAAGAGTTATCAATTATATTTCCATGAAATAAAAAAATTGTTCTATAAAGTGGTGAACTACCTAAAACAAACCACTAAACTAAGTAAAGCAAACTATAGAAAGTAAAAAATGGATAATATAGAAAGCATGAACTATTCTAATGGAAGTAAATGATTGAAAGTAGGAAGATAAATAATAAATAAAATCTAACCTAATCCTACCTCTACTAGAACATCTCTTGTTACTCAAATACCTCTCTGGATGGAGTAGCCATGAATTAATACTTTAAAAATTGTCCATTGACTGGATATGTCAATTCATTACCTTAGATGTCCTTTTAATGGAAAACATAATCACCCAATATCTCAGATATCTGATAAGGTCCTATCCATAGTGGGGTAAACTTGTCATATTATTTTATTTTCATGGGATTTGTCCCATAGAATCACCAAGTCAAAAATATTGAATGCTTTAGATTTATCTCTCTTATCAATTAATATTTTAACTACATCTTGATGTCTGCTAAATTTTTTTAATGCTTCATTCCTAGATTCTTCCAATTCTATGATATATAGTAATATGGACTCTATCTTCTCACTGGGCACCATGTATTCCTAAATAAATTGATATGTTAGTAGCTTCAAAATGATTGGGGACACTGGTTGTTTCCATTAAACTAGTAGATATGGCATGGATTTAAGGGCCTACTTATATTTAGTTTGATCTACCTAGAGTGCATATTTCAATAAGAGATGTCACTTTTTGGGCTTATCCATAACATATTTCTTGATAGTATTAATGAGGTTCTTATTGATTGACTTAGCTAGTCTATTCCCTATTATAGTGATTAAAAGATGATCTAATTATCATGGGCCTATTTTGTAAACTTGATTGATTGAAATGTTAGCCCATTATCACAAAGTAATAAATAAGTGTGCCAAACCTAGTTTTGATTTGATCTCAAGGAAACTAATCACATCTTAGGCTCTTAAATTCTTGGTTTTTGTTGCCTCAATCCATTTAGTATAGTAATCTATAACAGTGATCACAAATTTGTGCCCAAATGAAGAATTTAGGTTTATAACACCAATGAAATCTAAGCCCCATTAGGTGAATGGCTTACCCTTAATCATAGGCTATAGGGGAATTATTGTGTACACCTCTTTTTTTATGAAGACCTAATATTTATGACATGTACTAATGTGGGAATTATCATCCTTGAAGACTGTTGGCCAATAAAATATCATTATGAGTATTTTATTGGTTATGGTATGCTATATGGATGGGCATTACAAATATTGTGATGCAAATTTTCCAAGATTTCTTGGGCTTCTTCATGTGACACACATCTTAAATATATGCCTTCATAGTTGTTCCTATAGAGTATGCCCTTCCTGGTCATGTAACGAGCATATTTGAGCCTCAAGGCTCTCTTTTTCTCTATATTTAGTTCTTAGGGACATGTTCTAGTGAGTAAGAACTAAATAATACATAAATACTGGTCCTCTTGGGAAACCTATGTTTGGAAGACTTATTTGATGGTGATGTGTGGGTCTGGTTTAGTCATCAACTAAATAATATGTTGTCTTATGATGATATTGATAGGTTTAATCTCAAAATCAAACTCTTAAAATTTCACCATCCATTTGCCCCTATGCTCTCCCAACTCATTTTGTACTACCATAAGATTGACAATAAGATCAAGTACAATAGATATAGTCTTGTTCTAAAGGATGCATTGCTTAAACTTCTTAACTTATTTGACAAGGGAGAAGATCTACTTGTCAATCAAAGAGTATTTGATATCTGTATCTTTTAAATTAGTGCTCATAAAAGTGATAGGGTGTTTTATTTATTCCCTCTTCTATATGAGTATAGTATAAATGATAATATTTGAAGTAAATGAGTATACAAAAAGTCTTTAGTGAAATCCAGGATTACCATCATTAAGGTCTATGCATAGTATTCTTAATGTCTTGTAATGAATTCTTAGCTTTAGGTATCTATTCCACTTTAACATCATATTTGAGCATTAGGTTCAAGGGTCTAATAATTTTTGCAAATCTTGATATGAATTTTCTCACAAAATTAATATTTCCAAAGGACTTGATCTACTTTTTATTGTTTGGGAACATTGTTTTATAAATCCCTTAAATTCTATTTAGATCAATGGTTATCCAATATTTAGTGATAATGTGTCCTAGTAACTTGCCTCTGGTAATGCCAAATATACTCTTCTTAGGATATAATAAGATACCAAACTTCTTACACCTTTCAAAAATGGATTGGAGATGATCAATATGATTAACCCTATTCTTAGAGAAAATAGTTATGTAATCCATGTATAAATTTATGCATTTGCCTATCAGTCCTTAGAATGCATGATCCATTACTCTTTGAAAATTATCCCTAATATTGATCAATCCAAATGGCATTCACTTGTATGCATAAGTTCCCTATTCTAAAGTAAACATGGTTTTAATCATATTCTCTAATTCCACCAATACTTGATTATATCTTGAAAATACATATAAGAAAGACATCATTCTATAACCAATCATAGATTGTATCACCTCATATAATAAAGGAAAGGATAGTTGTCTTTCTTAGAATCTTTATTTAGGTTCCTAAAGTTGATACACAGTCTAATTTCATAGCTCTTTTTATTGATCATAATTATATTAGCCACCCAAGTTGAATTCTTGATAGAAAAGATTATTCAAGAACTTATCAACCTCTTCACTTCTTGTTGGATCAATATTTCTATGATAGGATTGATTAGTCTTTGCCTCTACCTAAAGGTTTTATTATCTAGCTTAAGTGGAATTATATGGGTGATAAATTTTGGATTAAATATCTTTAAGTCATCATAGGTATATTAAATTACATATTTATATCTGATGATCAATTTTTTGACCCTTTTCCTTTTATCTAGAGTACAAATTAAGCCCATATTAATGAGGTGTGTGTTCCTTTCATATCGTACATTTTATGAACTAAACTTTGATTAATTAACCTTGAGATGTCTTTATTTATATAGTTGAAGATCTGTATCAAAATACCTTTCTAAGGAAACCATCCCCAATGGGAGAGAAATTTATTTTAGTTGGATGACATCCTGTTCATATAATTCTTTGTGGCACCCATGGATTCTTTTCTCATCATCAATTATTTGAGACTCAAACTATCCTAAATTGGTCAAAAACTAGATAATATATTGGTCATCATAAAATACTTAAAAATTTTCAACATTGTCTAGCATTGATGGACAAGGTACCAATTCAATAGATAACTTTTACACTTTTGACTCCTATAGGGGTGCCATTTTTTTTTTGAAGCAGCTAGTGAATCGACAACTTGGGTTTGTTCTCTTGGAATGGAAACTATATTGAAAGCCTCAAATGACTCAATTAACTCCCAAGCTCTATGATTGTATTTATTTAAATATGACAATTTACATTGGTACTTATTCTTGACCTGGTCTAGAGTCTATATATACAAACAACTCCCTGATATTATTTTTGAGGGCAAACTACAATCCTAAAATTAGGGCCTCATGCATTGATATGTTATTGGTGAATGGAAACTAAAGCTTGAATATATATATATATATATATATATATATATATATATATATATATATATATATATATATATATATATATATATATTCCTTATGAACTGATCGATTTGATGCCAACACCTGATCCTTGCCTAGATCTCACTCTTTCAAAATGGAGGGTCCATAATTGGGAAGGGTCCTACACTTCTTTCTATGTTTCATGATTCATAATAAATGTATATTCTAAGGCTAAGAGACTTATAAATTACTTTTTCATAGGTGGTATTATACTACATAATAGGATAATCACTAGATCTCAATCGATCTTGATCTAGTTGGCAATACCCCTCCATGGCAACCAAATGTGAGAGAAGTCTTTGCATAGATATCCATTGAGTGTCTTCAATCAATATCTACTCAATATTATACCATACCCCTTAGGAATATTTACTATCATTATTTTGATAGTCATTTTTTCTTGAGTTTATGATGGAACCCATATTCTTACATCATTGAGTTCTCCCAAAATAAGGACTACTATTTTATCTAGATTAAAAATAGTCCTCTTGGATGGACTTGGGGTCAAACCTAGATTATAGAAAATGGAGGTTGGTATCATAGTAGTTGAATATCTTGAATGTATCAAACAACTGTCTATATTATTTACAAACACTTGATGGGTTAGAAATAAAGGTGGAACCTCAGGGTTACTTTTGTATATAAAATTTGTATTAGATGTTTTAGATTTTTATGCAATAGACTTGCCTATGATAGACTTACATAAGATTTCATTCTACTCTATCATTTGTGTTAGTTCATGAAGTGTGATATTATCCTTGATCTTCTTCATATCCTAAATAATTTTATATCCTCCCTTACTTTGATCTTCTCTATGTTGAGGCTGATCATTCCCTTTTGGGGGAGGAGGATTATTATAAGCTTTAAGATTTTGGGAAATAACTATATTATTGAGAGGATTAAAAGTAGTGAGAGGTTTTTTGTTCCTTAGATTGTAATTATTCCTATTGAACTACTATAATGCTTATACTTCATTATAATTCTCCTCCATAACATTTTCATCTTCATTGGGGAAGGGAAACTCATAAGCTTCAAAGACTATATTTAAACTTGAAGGGTTAGATTCATGATAGAGATATATAAGATTCATCATTTGATCTTATCTGATCATTTCTCATTGAAAGATTTAAAATTTTGCACAAAACTCTACATAGTCCAATTCTTTATGTTGTGATTTTTTTGTGAACCTTACACTAGCTAGACAAAGCTATCTCCATGATATTGATCTCTGGCATCTTATTAAAGTATTTCTATACTGAATTATTGGTGGCCCTATTAAAAGGCCTATTGCATATTTAAAATCCAAAATTATGGTTATAATTATGATTAGTGGTATTACCCATCCTTTTCTGCATATTCAAGAGATCATTGCTAAACTTTTGGACCATTCTTTGTATAAAATCTAATTCAACTTTTGTAGAGTCTAAACCCTAAGTGACTATTGAATTGGTATGAGCTAGATGTTGATTTATTGGTTATATTGATGTCCATTTCTTTGTGCTTGAATATTCAATGATCTATAATTCTAGTTTGTTTTTTTCTACATCATGAGAGGTAGAGTGTAAAACTGATTCTAGTTAAATATAGGGGCATTCTAATTAGCTTTTGAAACTGGATTTAAATATGGGAATCCATTGTTGACATTTTGGTCTCCTAAATTTTTATGATTAAGATGTGGATTGAGCTACTTATCGATATTAATAGCTTCTTTAAATGTCAAAGCTAAAGTATTGGCTATGGAAAATCTTTGTAAATTTTTTTAGTGAAATCTATAATGTTATTATATATTTTGAGTGTTAAATTTATGTCTGGATTATACGTAACATTCAATCAAGTGTACATCTTCTAAAATCTTACATTAAAGACCTAGATTGACTTGTTGGGTTCTCTCTTCATGTTGGTGAAATGTTAATACACCAAAACTAGATTAGTCACTTGCAAAAATTATGTAATAAAAGTATTTTTGCATTAATTCCATGAGCTGATAGAACTTTTCTATAAATTTAGATACCAATCATAAGAAGAATCCTACAAAATAAATGGAATCAACCTACATGTAACATCCTCATGGGTGATATTAATTAGTCTTAGAGCGTATTTAAAAGATTTGATATGTTCTTATACCATTCTCCTATTTGATGGGAAGAAGATAGGAAAGTAGTTCTCTTAATTCCTTGGTAGATCATGTTGGTCTCTAGATATGGCAATAACAAATCCAAATAACCAAGGTTGAGCCATAGGAGGATTGATAAGTGGGACATTTATTATTGGAGATAGTGTCCTAGCTTGATGTATCTTCATGATGATAGAAACTAGTCTAGGATTCCTATTATTTGACAAAGGTGAAACTAAAAGGCTAGCTTGGGATCTAGACCTTGTTACTCTCCTAGGTGTCTCTATTGCAACTATATGTAGTGACTAACCTTTACTATTGAGAAAACACACAAGTGTGCCCTCTTCCTAGCACCAAATTTTTCCTTTCTATTGGTGTGGGTTTTATGCACACCCCAAAAGAATGAATGAGGTAGCTGCTAACATTTTGGGATCTCTATAGAATGAGGCTACACTCTAAGGCATGAGTTATAGGTATGTAGTTAAAAAAAATAAGTGTTCAAATAATAGGTTGAGATTGTGGATTTTTTAACCAAGTTTTGTGGAGGGATGTGTGATATCTAATATAAATTAAACACTAGGTGAGTTAGATGGATGAAGAGTTACTCTATGGTGGGTAGATTTAAAATAAACTCAAAAAGGGAAAGAATGGTAAGGCATAAAATAAAGGATCTATGTTCTTGAAAGGTCACTTCTAAGAATATTTATTTGGTGGACAAGTATATCTAAGACCAATTTTTATCAATTTTAGCTATTTCACACTCATGAACAAGCATAATTATCAGTCTGGGAAAACAAGTATATAAAGCTTGTTGATCTTAATTAAAGGTTTCTTTCCTTAGGGTTGTTGCACACCCTTATCTGAGAGGTTACATCTCAAACCATAAAGTTTTCTAGAGTAGATATAACACACTCGTAGATGACTATACCAAAGGAAATACTCTTATACACCTCAAATTATCAACTCAATCTATACTAATTACTTAAACCAATAAAATTTACCAATCCTCAATTTATATAACACATCTAGGATTAATATTCATCAATTTAAACATATAGATTCATCTATAACTTTATCACACTTTAGAATTATTTAAATGATATAGATAAATAAACTAAAATTTAAATAACATAGAAAAGTAAGAAGAAAGAACAAACATAGTTGAATGATAATCAATCACTTGATTTCTTCTTATATATTGATCAAAATTTTAACACTTTGAAAAGAGGGTTTTACATGTATTTAAAGGACTTGGGTAAGGGTTTAACTCATCCTCCAAGTAAATAAAAACATTGTATTAAATCATAATAACTAGTACCAAATTTCTAGTTTGATATAAAATTGCATGTTATAACTTATAGGTTACATCAGACATGCAATGAGTGCATGCTAGCAAGACAATTTTTTTAATTATAACATAAATGTAATAAGACTTAAATAGCCATGAATAATAATTACATGCAAATTTATACAAAATTATCCTTCAACTAAGACTGACTTGGCTCCTACTTGACATTTCTCAAGGTTGTTATTGGAACCAAAGTTGTAACTAACACTAAGCCGGTGACTAGAGTTGTACTATTAATTATAGAATATGTAATAACTAAAGTTATATATGGAGAAAAATTAGTATTTTGAATTGGATTTATAACTAGAGATGAGATGAGAGGCAGAGTTGATGAACTTAATAAGCTAGGAGGGACTAAAGTTGATGACAGTGTTATAATTGGCACATTAGTTGAACTTTAAGCTGTAAAATTAGTAGGTGGTATCGAAGATCCCTTTTTCTTAGTCTAAATATCATATTAATGTTTGTGTCCTCTACCATATTATTATTGTATTAATTTCATATCAAGAAGAGGAGGTTTATATACCTTATCTTCTTGTTCTACTAGTTTTGGATGCTTAGTTTTGGTATCTCAAAAGCCTACCCAAAATACTTCCACTTCAATTAACTTCTTTACTAAACTTAGATTCACATCAGTACCCTCTAAAGTTAGTCCTTGTAAACTTTTATCAAAATTATCCAAATCCTATTGTATCATTTGGTTAAAATTAAACTGGGCTACTAGATTTCTAGTGGTATCTCATGCTCGTGTCAATTCTAGCTTATACAAAATTTGTACCACATGCATCTCTTATTCTTTAATATTTGTAATTAGAGCATCAATATTACTTACCCATTCCAAGTATTATTGAGTCCTTATGAATACTAGATTCAATACATTAGATACCTCCAAGGTGGTCATCAAATTTAAATGGTTGACTACCTTATTAGGAGTATCAAAAACCAAGAAATTCAATGTGTTCTCATCTTCCTTGACAAATTTAAACATTTTTTTTGTGGTTACATGTGGATCCAATTGTGATCTCAAAGACTAAATGGTATCTAAAATCTCATATAATATTAATATTTCACTTTGTACATCTTGTTTTATCCTAGATTATTTTTTTGAAAGAAAGTAAATCTCTTCTCTTTCTTCTAGAATTAGGCCTCTCTCACTGCTATCTTATATCTTCCTCTTCCTCACCCTTTGCACTGAGGATATTTATTTATCAAAGAGTGAGCTCAAAATGGTCATCTTAATGATCTTTAAGTTTGGACTCTTAGAAATTGATGTTCCTAACTCCTTGGACCAATCTGGAAGAGTTAGGTTTGATAGATCTAGTGGCTATGCCTCTATTTATGTCCTTTTTAGGCTCAATCTAAATGGATAGCTTAGGTATTAAATGCCAAATTATCTTGGATCAATATAAATTCCCTAGGTGTGGCATGAGATAAAAAATATAGACTAGTTTCTTATTTGGTCCCCTCTTTATTTCCATCATTTTTGTGGTTTGTACTACTCCTAATGAGGGCAGTGGTGAACTCTATTGAGTATAGGAAGGTGCCACTTGGGTGATGGGTTGGATGGTGGTTGTGGATGTAGAGATGGATATTGAAGTATTAGTGCTTGGAGTAGTGGTTGTCATAATAAAAATAGGGCTAGTAGTAATGATGGCATAGGACTAAAAGTAGAGAAAATTGGAAATGGCATAGAAAAAACAACTGGTAATGACATATTAGGAGAAAGGCCTAAGAGAGAAATAAATATATCACCCTTAATTGATTGGTCACTGCTAAGGGGTGTCTTTAATTTAAATCCTTTAATGATTAGTACCTTAGCTTCATGTAGATACTCTTCATCTACCTCATGAATTGGCTCACATTTATTTGAAAGTTGTACCTGTCTACTTGTTACCTCTATGGATGGAGTATATGGATTTTATTCCTTAGATTTTATTTTATAATATACTTTTGTCCTCTTATCTTGAGGAACAATCATTTTTTGGGTAGGAAAGGGAAGAGTCATACTAAAAGTTATGGTTGTCAAACCTACCATAGTAAGTGCAAAATATTCCTTATCATAGGAGTCTAGACAAATTATCTCCACTTCTTCCCCAATGGTGTTATACTTCATCTAAATTGATTATTCTCCTAGTTGTTGTTTGACCTTTCTCAGATTAACAATAGACATTTTAACTTGATGAGTTTGTTCTTCTTCTTTCTAAATAGTAGCCAATGTTTCTACTACCACTTGATCTTGCTCTTTCTCTCTATCAGTTGATGTTTCCCTCACCACTTTATCTTGCTCTTGTTGTGAAGTTATCATCATAATAGGTGGATGTTGGGGGTCCTAGCTTTGGTTCTGTGGCTTCTAAAAATCTATACCACTCTATAAATTAGATGATGTGCATCCCCATAGTGGTGGCATCCTAAATTTTGATCAATCAAGTGTAAGGGAAGTATCTTCTTGTATTACATGTAACAAGGTTTCACTCATACTAGTAGTCTCCATCCTTTCCTTGACTTCTTCATCATATTTTGCATTGAGGAAAAAAGTTAATGATGAAAAGGTTCATGATTATAAGGGATGCCTACATTATGGATCTTTTGTTGCACTCTACTATGGGGGTCCCAATACCTATGGGTCAGAGTAGCCAAAACATAAGCCTTCTTTACATTACCAGCCTCTTTGAAATATTTTTAGTGTATTGAATTATCCAAATTGTGAAATGGAATTTACGGAATTTATTCTTCTTTCTCTTTGTTAAGTCATCATCTATCCCATTCCATAATTAGAAAATAATTTATTACTCAACAACTTTGTCTAAGATAATTTTGAGGAGCCAAAGAGGGTCTAACTTATATCCAACAACCACATGATAGTGTAGTATGGGTATAGCTAATAATCACCCAAATTCATGAGCATATTGGAATTTATCTTAGATATCCTAGCTAGAGGTTGGCCATGAATTGCCATCAAAACTTAAGGATACATGTCCTCTATAATTCTATAAATTTTCCTCACATATGGATAGATGTGAACAAAAGAGTATAAGTCATAGATTCTATTCTTTATGTAATCAGGGATTAGATTCCATAGATCCCCATTATGTCTATAGATAGTCCCCATGAATACATCTAAAAGATATGAAATCATGTAGAAGCTACCACCTTAGGGCCTATTGTCATTGTAAAATATCTATTCTTACAAGTAGAAACTGATAACCTCCCCCAATGTATATGTGTGCTTTGATGTGATGATAATGTCAAGTAGGGTTACCCATTCTAGATGAAGTAAATGAATGCTTGGGTGGCCAAATAGTCTATTTAATAATTCCATGCCAATATTAATTCCCATCTACAATAAAGTGATGGAAAAAATGTTATTTGCTATTTCCTTAAGCATGAAGGTCTCCCTAAAAGAATCTATTTCCTCACTACTTATTTTGCATTATCATTTTTCCATTGAGTAACCACATTGTGAAAATAAAATGTAGCATTTAGAATAAGAAAATGTAAGTATCTCATGAATTCATCACCTAATATGTATTAAATGATGATGTTATTGTTGAAATAGTGTATAAGCCATCATCTACAATTCTCCCTTCAAAGAATAGGTTTCATAATAAGTTGATACATGCCATGACTTATGGATTAGTAGGTGCGTAGTGGAGTGTGTAGCATTTGAATGGTAGTAATTCAGCCATAACTTATTTTTATTCTATGGAGACATCTTCTTCACATGAAAATAAGTTGACATTCTCTATTACCTCCCATATATTCAATTAATTGGCATGGAGACTGTCGAACACTATTGCATAAAAAAATATGTCCAGATATTATGTGGAGTACTTAACAAAGAAATTGTAAGGTGGTGAAACTCCCTTGTATTCCATAGATAAATATTTCATTGATATTTATTAATGTTAATTTGATTTGAGCTTTTGAAAATGGTATCCTAAAACTTTGTTATGTAAATTACAGATTATTTTAGACACAACTAAGGATTTTGAAATAGAAAAAGGATATGTGGACTTGATCTCAATGAAAATCAAATAAGGTGAACTTGATTATGGTCTTGACGTTATAACTTTATGCATGAATTCTAGTTCATGCACCATTAATCACCAACATACACAATCTCATCACCTTCATTCAATTTAACTTTGACCACTTAGGCCTAATGGGCATGCCACATAAGATGCTTACTCATATAGGATACCGTGGAGTTATTTCTTATTTTGACACTTGTCACTATATGGTTTAGTCAAGGGGTTGATCTTTACATTCAAGCTAAATGATGTGATATGGTGAACCCAGGGTTTTGAATGAAAGACCTCGAAGACCAAAATGTTCTTTAGAGAGATTCATTCAAGAAGATTTGTTAGGGAAAGTCATCAAAGAGAAATTTATCGACCAAAAGGATCTAAATTAAAGTTTCCAAAGATAAAGTTCCTAAAAACAAAGTGTTCTTTAGGGAGATTGTCATTCAATAATATGTTACCGAGGAGAAAGTTCCTGACCAAAACCTTATAAATATAAATTATTGAAGAGAAAGTTCCTGAAGACCAAAACCTTTTGAAGACCAAATTTTTTGAAGTAAATTTTCCATAGAGAAAGGTTCAAAAAACATTATTTGAAGGAAAGTTTCCAAATGAAAGGATCTTGACCGAAACAAAATCCAAAAGAAAGTTCCCAATGTTTAAAAGTTACCTAAGACCAATATGTCCATAATGCTAAATAGTAAATCCAAATAGAAGAAACCTAGATACCTATCATGCATAACAAACTTCCCAAAATTTCCATTAATAGATTAGTATGAATAAGTTATTCTAATGAAAATAAGAGTATATAATGGTAGATCAAGTGTAACCAAAGTATTATTTAATGCTAAAAAGCATTCAAATTATACATATACACATGCATAGCCCAAATGATGAATAAACCTTAGTTTTTATTTTAAAAAATGGGTCCCCTATTATAAGGTGGGGTGTGTTAGATACAAAAAATACAATGCTATAATAATGTGACTAGTCCTATGGTTTGTTATCCTTATTTATCATCCCATAAAAATTGCATAATAATTGTACCCATATCATAAATCCTATATCATACATACTGCCTTACACTAAGGAAGGCCAACACATAAATGCTATATAGTGTCATAATGCCATCCAAATTGTGACACAACACTCGCATGGACACAAACCCTATGATGGCCTTATTAATATCTACAATACTAGAGACATATATGATAACTAGTCTAATAATCATCTTATGGTAATTATACTGGTTAGACACTATGGTCCATCAATCTATATCTTGAAACTCTACTATAGATAAAGGTGAGTCATATATCATCAGTGTCACCTCAATGTGAAACTAAAATGTTTCATGTATGTCATCAAGGGTGATGAAATCTTCCATTCTATCCCCATCCACCTTCCACCTAAATTTATATTCAATCCTCTTAATTCTTGAGAAACATCATGATACAATCAATAATAAGAGGGTATTAACACATATCCATAATGTCATTGAATCCTAGACTAATCAACCATGCTCTATCTACATATTTTATCCTAGATAATATATATGCAAACTGGCTCACATATATCATCCTCTAAATTCACCTCTAACTTTGCAAAATATCAAATAATAACACCCACTTGTATTTTGATTGAAAAAATTGAATCAAAATAAAAATATAATTAAAAAATTTCATCAAAATTTAAATGGTCTTTATCTATACTATATTGCCCTCTTTTTCTATTTTTATACCACATCAACCAATTATAACTTATACTATAATGGACTTGTGTTTCCCATTATATTTTATTGGCCATACTTGTACTATATCAACCATCTATTTACCTCCTAAGACATTAATTATTTAATTATTGTATCGGCCATGTTTTTTTATTCCCTAGAGCATGGACATAATTTTACTATATCGGCCAAGCAGTTTTTCCCCTACAATATTAGCCTCATACATAATTTTATATTTTCTACTACATTATCCATACCTTATGTTACCATCCATGTATTTTTGCCACTATTTTACTGGCCATGGTTGTAATATATTGGCTAATTATTCTCTTTAATCTATTGTATCAACCATATAGTAAAATATCAAACTTTTTAACGCAATTTTACACATAATTATATTAGACTCCTAGTATGGTATTGACCATTTTTGTGATTTACCTTCTCTAAATTATATCATCATGGATGATACAATTACTTGATACATGAAATTTATTATTTTGGTCTTAATAAATAATCTTGACCCTAAATATGATACTTGGTTTTATATCAATCACTTGTCATAATTTGATCTACAATTGAGAAAAAATTAGCAAACTAATTTACCCAAATGCATATATTTCTTAATTCTAGTCTATCTACTCAAATTTAAGAAAAATAATAGTCAATACATCACCTACCTACATGGATCCCATAATATCACTTTGGATACCTCCAATGTGTAATGTCATTACTTAGATGATTCACAATAATATAATTATATATCTAAAAATTAAGAGCAAAATAAACATATCCACGACAATAATTTTTGAAAGAGTAGAATACTTGAATATTATGACTAATCCACTTTGAGGGGTAACCTCCATATTAATGTAATAAGAAGATGATTCCAAATATGATGATAAAATACTAACCACTATGTCCTATATATTGTTGGAAATATGGCCATTGATGTCAAAGGTTTAGTATTATTGGTGATAAAGGCCCCATTGCATTTAATGTTATTTATCTTGGCTAATATGAGTTAATATTTATTTAATATTAACGAATATATTTTTGGTTGCATATGAGACAAAATAAGGGCCCATGGAGAAGTCTAAGAGTCACGGGATAAAGACAAAAGAAGGATGGGACGCATTTTCCCATGAAGAGTCATCTTGGGGAATACCAAGAGTCACCAAGTGAAGACAAAAGAGTAAAGGGCGAATTTCTCATGAAGGGACACTTTAAGGAATACAAAAAGTCACCAAAGATAAAGACAAAAGTGAGAAGGATGTTTTTGGTCGTGAAGGGTCAGCACATGACTTTTCGACTGCTTAAAATATAAAGGGTCATCCAAGATTGGCACCATTTTCCACGAGGATTGAAAGGCCACAAAGGGGGAAGGCCAAAGGTCATTTGGAAAGCTATAAATAAAGGCTTGAGTAGCCATTTGTAATGTGGAAGTGAGAGGTTGATTTGATATTTTAATATCTAGCTTAGAAGAGCAATTGTGAGAGATGATTTGTATTTGTTATATCTAGCTTAAAAGAGCAAAAGTGAGAGAGAGGAAGAAGATGTTGTATTGATCTATCATTTGTTGAGATAACAACATTGAGAGATAGGTGTGTGGTATACACAAAGGGGTTGGTGCTCCTGTGGGTTGGTGCTCATGAATTGTTGCTGAGTTGGTGCTTGGAAAAGGGGTTGGTGCTCCTGTGGGTTGGTGCTCGGCAAATGGGTTGGTGCTCATGAATAGGTGTTGGGTTGGTGCTTAGCAAAGGGGTTTGAATCTCCTGTGGGTTGGTGCTCACGAATTGTAGCTGAGGTTTATACTTGGCAAAGGGGTATGGTGCTCATGTGGGGTTGTTCTCATGAATATATTTGAGATTGATTCTCCATGGTTTTTCCCACATTGGGTTTCCATGTTATATCTGGTGTCTCTCTCTATCTTGTGTGATGTTTATTGTTTAAGTTTTATTGCATATCTTGAATGTTTGATTAAGTGGAATTTTGTTAAATGGAAAGTTTTATAAGATATATAATATACCGATTCACCCCCCCTCTTAGTATATCCCATGCTTAACAATTGGTACTAGAGCAGGTTCCTTTAGAAAGGGTTTAACAGCTTGAAGGTAGATCAAAGGAAAAACACAGATGGCCAATTAGCTAAAGAAGGAGAATCAAGAATTGAAATCTGTGGTTGAAGATCTTAAGGAAAAGGTGTGTATCTTGGATTCTAAGTTGGCTATAGAAGTAAAAGAGAATAAGATATTTGTTCAGGATCTTAAGAATCAGTTAGAGGTTGCAACTTCAATTTTAACATCAAAATAAGAAGAATGTAATCAGTTGAAGGTTGAGTTAGGATCTTTAAAGGATAATCATGAGAAGCTTATAATCAAGGTTGAAAAAGATCATGAAAGATCAGTCCAAGGAAAGAAGGATGCAGGTTTTGAAGGCAAATCAAAGAAGTCGATCAGGCAACCCAATGCTTTCAAGTTTTCAAATTATTTTCATGGTCATTGTTTTGTTTGTCATCATGTTGGTCATAGGGCAAGAAATTGTATGAGGAGAAGCAATCATTCAAATGGAGATCTCAGTCACATTCAAGAAAAAGGTATGAGAAATATTGTTTGCTTTTGTTGTCATGAGGTTGGCCATATTGCTAGATTATGCCAAAATAAAGTAAAGAGATATTCAAATTATGTCAAAGGTTACAGAGCCCCTAAAAGATATGAGAAGAGTCAAATTAAGGTTTGGAGACCTAAAATAGTAAAGGTTGATCAGGTTGAGTTCAAGAATGAAAATGAGTTACTTGCTATAGTAGATAAAGAATCAGATAAGAAGGATTGTGCATAATCTCTTGTTATATTGGAGCATGAGCTTTGTCAAGATAAGATAGTTGCAAAAGTTGAGAAAAAGAAAAACATCATAAATGATAAGGTTATTAAGTCAAAAAGGTTAGACATGCTTAAACGGATTCTAAAATAAAAACACAAGAAGATCAAGGAAGAAATAGAGGAGATGTGGGAATGTCCTGAGATTTATTTCTAGAACCCTATTGTGTGGGGTGTCTCTTCTAGGCTTCAAGGAGAAACTTTTAAAAATTTAAGCATGGTGGATGCTATTGGGTCTTGGTTATGTTGCATGATAAGAAGATGAGTTGGTAGATTAATTTATATATCTTTTGAGGGAATATATTTTTGAAGAAATATTTTGCATCAGCATTATAGTTTGAGGATATTATAATGATTCTTGCATATGTAGTGTTTTAAAGTGTTTCAAATGATTATGGTCATAATATATTAGAATATTGAAAAAGAGCTAACAGTTTCAAAAGGAAGGAAAAGGATACTCATGCAGATTCAATCAAGGAGGATCAAAGTTTCAAAGCTCCATTCATCAGGAAGAAGGTTCAGTCGTGTTCATGGTAGAAGAAACAACCTGAAGATTCTATGTTGGTGCAAATAGCTTTGCATGTAAATGATAAAGATCAGCCATGGTTCATTGATAGAAGATGTTCGAGGCATATGATAGGAGATAAGAGTAAAGAAGATCAATGGTGGTACAATGAGATTCAGAGATAAAACCACTACCAAGATAGCCAAAAAAGGTACTTTATTTTTGGATAATGGTAGAACCAAGACTAAGAATGTTTTATAAGCATAATCTATTGAGTGTAAGGAAAATATTTTATCAAAGATACACCTTAAAGTTTCATGTGGAAGGTTGTGAGATTAGAATAAAATATTCAAATGAGTTGATTGTAGATTCTCAAAGGACAGGTAAAATCAGATATCTTCTCAAAGATTGGCAAGAGGAGTTGGGAGTAATTTCTATTACTTACTGCCATTGATGTTCAACATCAAGTGAGGGGGAGCTAAGTGTTAGCTCCAGGTAGGCACTTTGCCATTGATGTCAAAGGGGGAGAATAACAGGTATAGGTATAGGTGCAAAAAATAGGTACAGGGAATAGGTACAGGTTACTACAGTAAGGGGGAGTTACTGTATGTTTTTAGATGATAGGATGTGCAGGTGACAGGATGTGGTAGTTTCAAGATTGAGGTTGCTATCAATTACAAAGGGGGAGATTGTTGGAAATATTGTCATTGATGCCAAAGGTTTAGTATTATTGGTGATAAAGTCCCCATTGCATTTAATGTTATTTATCTTGGCTAATATGAGTTAATATTTATTTAATATTAATGAATATATTTTTGGTTGCATATGAGAAAAAATAAGGGCCCATGGAGAAGTCGAAGAGTCATGGGATAAAGACAAAAGAAGGATGGGACACATTTTACCATGAAAAATCATCTTGGGGAATACCAAGAGTCACCAAGTGAAGACAAAAGAGTAAAGGGCAAATTTCTCATGAAGGGACACTTTAAGAAATATGAAAAGTCACCAAAGATAAAGACAAAAGTGGAAAGGACGTTTTTGGTCATGAAGGGTCACCACATGACTTTTAAAATGATTGGATATGAAGGGTCATCTAAGATTGGCACCATTTTCCATGAGGATTGAAAGGTCATAAAGGGGGAAGGCCAAAGGTCATTTGGAAAGCTATAAATAAAGGCTTGAGTAGCCATTTCTAATGCGAAAGTGAGAGGTTGATTTGATATTGTAATATCTAGCTTAGAAGAGCAATTGTGAGAGATGATTGTATTTGTTATATCTACCTTAGAAGAGAAAAAGTGAGAGAGAGGAAGAAGATGTTGTATTGATTTATCATTTGTTGAGATAGCAACATCGAGAGATAGGTGTGTGGTATACACAAAGGGGTTGGTGCTCCTGCAAGTTGGTGCTCATGAATTGTTACTGAGTTGGTGCTTGGCAAAGGGGTTGGTGCTCCTATGGGTTGGTGCTCACGAATTGTTGCTGGGTTGGTGCTCGGCAAAGGGGTTGGTGTTCCTGTGGGTTGGTGCTCATGAATAGGTGCTAGGTTGGTGCTCGGCAAAGGGGTTTGAAGCTCCTGTGGGTTGGTGCTCACGAATTGTAGCTGAGGTTTGTACTTGGTAAAGGGGTATGGTGCTCTTGTGGGGTTGTTCTCACAAATATATTTGAGATTGATTCTCCATGGTTTTTCCCACATTTGGTTTCCACATTATATCTGTTGTCTCTCTCTATCTTGTGTGATGTTTATTGTTTAAGTTTTATTGCATATCTTGAATGTTTGATTAAGTGGAATTTTGTTAAAGGGAAAGTTTTATAAGATATATAATATATTGATTCATCCCCCCCTCTCAGTATATTTTGTGCTTAACATATATACTCTACTTATCCAAGGTTATTCCATAGGCTGACCATACTAAGAACATAGAGAAATGTAACAAGATAAAATGAAGGTTTGTAAGCCATAATTCAGACACACATATCCATTGATACATTATAGGTTAAGGGTGTAACATCCCCTTCCTGTTCAAAATAATATTATTACAAACATTGAATCAAACTAGGTTATTGGTGTAGGAATGATTTATCCTCCCGTGTTGCATATTCAAAATGTAGGTTATTCCATCTAATCAAATACTCCTTGATCGCTCTAGTTCATACTTACTTAGTGTGCATATGAAGGATATATTTAGGCTATAAAATGACTCAATGTTCTCATCTAATTTAGGGAACTCAATATGAGTGGAAAATCTATGTCTAATTAGCTTCTTCAATACAGGTGCATGGAATATAAGATGTATGCAAGTGGATGGAGGTAATTTTAGCTTGTAAGTCACACTTCTAATTTATACAAGATCTAATAAGGGACATAATACTTATGTGAAAACTTATTATACTTTGTTAATTAATTAAGATACATCTACTTATATGTATGAAAATGCACAAATACTCAATCATTTATGATTTTTTTTTGCTCACTGTAGTGTTGATCTACTTGTTGCTTCATTCTATTTTATTTCATTATTAAATTCACTCATAATCTATCTATAATATCCTATTGATGGTGAATTTGTTCCTCATTAGATCAATCCTTAGGATGAACTTTTAAATATGAAGTGATGGATGGGGGTGATACCCATAAAATTCCAAAAAGAGATAAATCTTGGAATAAGTGTGAAAAGAAGTTTTAAACTACCAATCAATAAGTGGTAGCTAATGAACCCATTTACCTTGTTTGTCAAAAATAAAATAATGAAGATAAAATTGTAGAAATTTGTTGTCTAACTTTGTTTGTCCATAATATTAAGGATGATAGGATGATTTACGAGCCAATTAGGTGCCTAAAAATGCAAATAATTTGGTCCATAAATTACTAGTAAATATGGAATCTCAATTACTTATAATGATCTTTGGAGTACCATTCAATTTTTGAATTGTATTAAGAAAAGCAGAAGCTACTATACTAGAAATAAATAGTTTTGATAACAAATAAACTCAACATACTTGGTGATTCAATCCAATACTACCGTGATAAAAAATTTACTCTTAAACCATGGTTACCCCATAATGAAATCCATGAAAACCTCTTCCAAATGTTGGCTAGGGATGGATAAAGGCTACAAAAGACTTGGGGTCTTAATGGTTTTAGATTTGCTTTATTAACATACCATGAATTTAGCCACATATTTATTGACATCCCACTTGTGTCCTTCCTAAAATAAGTCTTGCCTGATTCTATGATATGTTTTCAAATATCCATAATGAGTTCCAAGAAGACAGGCATGAAGTTCCCAAAGAATTTTATGTTTGAGGAGAGAGTGCTTATAGAGGTAAAATCTATCTTTATACCATAATGTGTTCTTCTTCAATGTAATTTTTTTATATTTTTTAGAAACCTATTGAATATTTTAAATCAAATCCTTGGTAGAACTATGATTCTTCCATTTATGTCTTGCTTTCTCTAGCCAATCTAAATGACACATGACCATGGTACATAACAATGCCTCAACTAATTCATAATTTTAGGAGAGTGTTGTTGGTATCAACATTCCCCTAATTCTTTTTTATCTTATTTATTTTTCTTTTTATGAATGGGGCCCTTCTTAATATTCCAAAGTATTTGTATCCTGACATGGTTTATATGGTATTGTTATTTATTGAACTGGGATATCATTTACCTAGAAAGAGAATGGGTCCTTGCCTAGTTAATTATTCTTTATTAACTAACCCTATTGATGATAAATATTGAATGACAAAGTGTAGGATTCATGGAGGAGGAAAGGGTTCTAGAGAAAAAACACTAGGGTTTTGAATTTAAATCTTCATGGGAAATTTAGTGAGAATTTGTTCTTTCAAAAGACCCAAAGTATAAAATCATGCCTAAAGTCCCTTTATGGTTTACCCCTTTTAAATTCCCCTAAATTTATTAAAAACTATGTCCCTAAGCTTTGTGTTTGTTCAACATGAGTAATGCTTCAAGGATCTTAACAGGCTTTAGCTTGAATCCATGTGTCAAGCTCTAATGTTATGTCTCAGCTTGGATGTAGTTTAATGGTTCAGATTCACCTGGAAGCCTAATCTAATGGCATGAGATATTCCTAACAAAAACTATAGGATAAACACCACTCATTATAAAAGATTTTATGGTATTTATTTTGATGACCTCACCCCCATCATTTGATGTTCATGAGGATGTCTTTGGCATTAGTGAGGCCTTAAAAATAAGCCCTATCCAAAATTTTATCTTTGGTCTAGAAGGGGTTAATTAAAACTTAGGATTATACATTAAAACTTAAGTCATAGTGTTTTTAAAATACTATTAACCTAAAAATTAATCTTGTGGCCTAAGCTTATATATATTATGAACTGACTTAATGCTCAAGCATCTTGTAGGATACAATGGACCATATTTATCCTTAGACCCTAATCCAATGGCACAATGTTAAAAGGCTTGCCAAAGGCTATACCAATAAGAAATGATCTAGAAGATCATGATCAATGGTTCACATTTCATTGTTGATCCCAATCCAATGGCCTGCATTAACCCCAAAGTCTCAAGATCACTAAAAATATGACACATGGTATGCTACCATTTTTCTAAAAGAACCTCATGATCTTAAAGTTGATATCCATGATCTCATCATTTAACATTCATGAGGATGTCTTTGACATTAGAAAGAATGTCAAATTTAAACATGGCTGACCTATCAACCAATCAAATTTGACCTCACCAATCATGATCAATGAATCTCACTTGATCATTGATCCTAATCTAATGATGTGAAGCAAAGGTAAACTTTTCAACTCAAGACTTTAGAGCTCAATGACTCAACACTTGGATAAACCACATCTAGTCATTTCTTGAGAAAGCTAGAACATGCCACTTAGTATAACCCAGCCATTGATGACTTGAATAACTAATCAAAGTAGACCTCTATGATCTTAATCAAAGGCTCACGTTCATCCTTGGATCTTGATCTAATAGAGTAAAATGAAAGGGCCTTATTTTAAAAAAATGTCTAGTCAAAAATAAAACTCCCATGAAAACACACTCAGGGAGGAACATGTAAGCACTAAAAGGCAATCTCAAGATATGCCACTTCTAAAAAAATAGGTTTTTCATAAGTTTCACCATCCATAAAATTTAAGGCATGAATACATTTATGAAATCCATCACCTTTACCATTAAATACTTAAAATCCCTACCAGAATAGCTTAAATCCCTAAAAATAAACTAATTGAGGACCTAACTATATCAAACAAGCTCCAATTATCATCTTGAGCATCAAGGATAACCATATTCCAAGATAATTAAGATCATGGTAGTGGAAAGGGAATAATGGAAGAAAGAGATAGACTTATATCTATCCATGGACCATGAAGGAAGATGCTTTAGGGACACTAAATTAGACATAGGGGAATTGGCCAATGGAATGAAGAACTGGTCTAAGATTTTATTCACCATTGAAGAGTTACAACCTTTATCATCTAACAAAAAAAGGGTGGTAGTCACCAAAAGGAATTTTGATGACCTGGTTATTCTCCAAATGATAGGTCTTCATCAAGATGTTGCAAAACTAGAGG
Organism: Torreya grandis; assembly: GCA_037957365.1. Lineage (NCBI taxonomy): Eukaryota > Viridiplantae > Streptophyta > Pinopsida > Cupressales > Taxaceae > Torreya > Torreya grandis. The sequence goes on from JARHVA010006869.1 coordinate 196,480, forward strand.
TACTACCCTCTATTGACATCCTTGCACCCTTATTTATAGATAGTAGGATTGATAATGACTAGATTATTGATGAAGGAAAGTCAAGGAGGATTGCTTATGTTTTCCCAAGAGTCTTTGAAGGCTAATATAAACTTCCTAAGGCTAATATTGACTTCCCCTATATAAAAGAGTGGACTACCCAACATAATATGGATGTCATCTTAAGATCATGGTTAATCCAAGGGGCTCATGTAGCTAGAAATCATGATGGTAGGATCCCCATTATCCAATTTAGGGATGGTATAAGAATAATTATGAATTTACTAAAAAGAGTCTCCAGAGTAGCCACCACCACCTATGTTGACCCTAGTGGGTGCCTTATGTATACTTCATGGTTGAAGAAAAAATAACTCCACCTATTAGGGAGCTAATTAGTATCCACTTAGTTAGGTATTTTTATGGCATTAAGAAGAAGACACTTCAGCATTTCACCATGATTTCCTATCTCCTAGATTCATTGATGGTATCCATCCATATTCTTGGTGTTAATAATTGGTCTTCCCATAGCATAATCAACATATCACATCATTACTTCAATCTTTATGTCTTCAAGTATATGGATCATATGCAATTCATATATGACTATATATATCCCATATTATTCTAGAGAATCATAGGATATCCCATGCCTAGGGTGCACCCTCTTGTTAAAAGATATGTTTATCTCATGGGAGACATTTAGTTTTATCTATATGACACTATCCTTTAGATTGAGGGTACCATGACCTAACCATTTAGGTTGTCTATTTATGTTCCCCTTAAATTGGTTGAACAAGAAATTACATACCAAATTTCCCATGGATTTGATAACACCTATAAATATAAGATGAAGTACATGATACAAACCTTCCCATTTTTGATTGGGAGAACCTTTATCAAAGACTGGAAGTAATTGGACATCATATCTAGACATAGGGATGCTTTCTGCTTTCAAAAATATGACTTAAAAGAATGGGATCCAAACAACAAAGTGGTCCCTCATTTATAGTCAAGGTTACTAACCAAGGTGAATTATGAACACATGGTTGGTCCTAATGACCATTTATATACTAAAGAAACAAACTTTGAGGAGGTCATTTCTAGGTGTAGACAACATGGATTTAAGATTGAGCACAGATTGTAAAGGGAGGAGAAACTATTTAGAGAGAGATGGAAAATGAACCCATTATAGTATCATTTTTTTCCCTCCACTTCAAGTGAACCTCTGGAGAAACCACCATATCCAACACTCAAAATCAAAGAATTAAGAGAAAAAGAACTGGAAGATAGACTAGGTGAAGGTCCTTAATCATCAACCTAGCCTCTAGGACCATCTCCCTCAGTAGAGCACATTGATATGGTTGGCTTGGAACCATATGAGATGGTGGATGAGTTATTTAAGGAAATTAAAAAAGCCTATAGATCTGATAAATATATTAAGGAAGCCATAACTGAGGTGGCTCAAATTGAAGGACCTCAAATAGGTGAGGAAGAAAATGGGAAAGAAGTAGCATTAGACTTGGTCCCTATCACTCAGAAGAAGAGATAAGCTGAAATGGTCCTTGTTCCTAGGTCCTCTAAAAGACCAAAGGTAATATGGACCCATCCCACTAGTGAAGTGAACTTATTCAATGATGAATTCCCAATACATGGACCTGTTATCCTAGACTAGTTCATATATGGGAAATTCCAATAGGTTCCATCCCACTCTCATTCATGGGCAATCACCAATATTCCAAGTATGGACACCCATGATAATATTAAACCTTAGATCAAAGACCTCATGAAGGAGTAATAAGAGAGGAGAATTATTAATGCTCTAAGAGAAAGTGGTATAAGGATGAAGGATCAGGGAGCATTAAGTGGAGCTAGGATTGAAACCCCAGAAGTAGCCAAACTCTCTGAACCTTTTAATCCAGATACATTAGGGTTTGAGAGAATAAGATGCCAAGGACAAGCAACAAGAGAATATCCCATACATAAAGAGGATGTGGTAATTTTTGTGGTGGCCCCATCATTAATGACCTTGGTTGGAATTCAAGGAAAAAAACAAAGGATCACCAACTTAGAGAAAGAAAAGTAGGATTTGGAAGCCCAAGTCATACTTTTAATCCCTAAAGATATAATATAATTAATAAATAAGTCCTTGGACATTTTTGAAGAGTTGAAAGCCTTTAAATCCAAATCATTTATATTGGCCCACAAAATTAAGGAGGCATAAACATTAATTACTCAATCATAAAACTCTAGAGATTGGGTTGTTGAATTGATTAATGTCCATCACACTAAGCAGACCCAAGGTATTAAGATCATCAAATTGAAACACTTGCATGCCTTCCTAGGAGTCATTGAAGATGGCATATTGGACCTAAACAACTAGTGTGACAATTTTAGAATCCTTTTGGAAGAAGAAAAAGTCTTGATGTCAAGGATGGAGAATCTCTTGAAGGACCTATTTGAAAAACCATCCAAGACCAATGCCACAGGCCTAAAGGAAGATGAGGAGTTTAGACAAAGGGTTACTCCCCACATCTAGATCATTAAAGACAGCCAAGGCTAGGTTTCTAGGGATAATTAGAAGGTCCTTGATATCATCATCACATCCAAAATGTAGATTACAAAGGTCCAATGTATCTAGGAACTCAAGGCCAAGGGTGACATGTAATTTAACATATTGGTACATCAAGAAGAGGATTATTTGATGAAGCCTACCATAGGTTTTGAGCTCATCAATGAGAAATATAGTAAGGCAAAGAAAATCCTCAGATAGTAACTTAAGGGTCCCACTAATGTAGCATAAAATAATATTCTTTTGTAAAATGTATGCTAGTATGTTAGCATACATTTATCCTTTGTCAAGATTGGAATGAATAGCCTTTTGCATTATATCTTTGTATTAAGGATACTTGTCTTTAGCTTGCATATGGGTATTTTAGAATTAATTGATAAACCACCTATGTTTCCTATAAATATGTGGGTATTACAATTTTTTAAGGGATGGACTCTAAGCAATTTGTATACAAAAGAGCACTTAATAAAACTATGGAATTATGAAAAGATTGTCTAGATAGTTCATTGAAAGTCAATACTATCTCTTAATTGCATGTTATTGTCTTAAATTTGAATGGTTCTCTACATTTTAAGCTAAATTTTCTATCATAGGGCTATTAATTTGTGTTAATGATATAATAACTAAAAATATCTTAAATATACTTCATTTTATTTGCTCTGCATTTGGATGTGTATATGTTATTCAAGTTATAGTAGCAAACTTTTAATGTAAACTTGGTTCTTACTTGTGGTTTATATATCTTCTTTGAAGCTTACCTATTTTGTGATGGAATCTAATTTTATACTATTTTACACCACAATTTGGTTCATGTATGCTCAAATTAATTAAAACTTTGTCATAATATTAGAGAAAGAAATCTACAATCATGTTCTCTTTTTTGCCTTGCCATTCCTTTTTTTATTTTCTTTATCAAAACTCACCTAATTTAAAGATAATTATTAATATCCATTTAGTTTAACTTGTAGGCTTAGATTATCACAAAGATTAGGAAATTGGTGGCTCCTAACCACCAAATCAAAAAAATATTGTGGATAGCTTTCACACTCTACTTCTATTTCACCATAGACATCACAAAATTGTCACAATCCACAACTCATGCCTTAGAATTTCATACCCCTAAAATGAGAAGTGTTAATCAAACCTAAGAGTACCTATGAGGTAATTAGAATCATCAACAAACGGAGGTCCACTAGTGATAGAAGGAGGGCCAACTTGATCAATTAAAATAATTCTTTTACTAAATATAAAGAATTTTTAACCCTTATGAGTGAATTTTCACTCTCAGTACAAAGATCCTTGATTTAAGTGATTTCTCACATATCTTTGTGCTTTATTAGGCAAAGATATTAGTTATATACAAGGAAATAGTTAAGTTATGTTAAATGTAGCTTTAGGATTTAATAATTCATAGTATTTGAAATTAGAATGGTTTATTTCAGTTGAAGATTAACCATTCTTAATGAATCTTGGGTTCATTTGAGTCACAATTTGTAAATAATGGCCATCTTTTCATAATTCAACACATATTTTAGCTTACTTAGTCAAATATTAGGGTCCTTAATCCCTTTACAAGAAAATATTTAGTAAAATAGGCTTAGTGTGTAGATTGATTATAGTTTTTTGAGAATTCTAACTTGTTACATCATATTTTAAATAGGATCCTTAATCCTCAAGATGGAATTGCCAAGGATCAGAACCATATCACTTTACAAGACAAGGGAGCCCTTTCTCAAGATAGAAACTCATAAGAAAACTATGAAGGATAGAGGAAGGTGTAGACATTATAAGTCTCTACCATCTTCACCCTTGTAAGGGGTTCCTGTGTTCAATTTTATCCTAGATACGACATGGCTTGGAAGTTCCCCCATCAATATACCAGGTGTAGTTCATGACTTACCTCATAATCCTAAAAGTACTTACCAATATTTATTCCAACTGGTGTTACAATTGTAGAAGAATGTGTTAAAGCTTATAAGGCTACCTTAAGGTTATTAAATGTCATCCATGAAGATGTACCTTGGAGATTATTTCCTTTTACATTTAAAGATGTTGCATATGAATGGTTTCTCAATTTGCCTCATAATTACATTACCTCATGGAATAACTTTGACACTATTTTTATTGATCAATTTGGAAAAAGCATAAGTCCATGTGTCATATATCACTAATTTACAACCATAAAGAGAGATACAAATGAACCTATTAGATCCTTTAATGCTAGAATCCAAAAGATGTTTAGTTGAACCATGGATCCCTACAAACCTAATGAGTCTTTAACTTTATAGGTTTACAAAGATGATGTTTCTCTTATGACTTCTATGTTTATTAAAATGGCTATCCCAACTATCAACACATTAGCTCAAGCTTATTCTAAAGAAATGGTTATTAGTGACCAAATGCAGCCTTAAGGATAGATGGTTTATTCCATCCCAAATTTTAACCCTCAAATTCTTAAATTAAACCTTTTCCAAAATAATAACCAAAATGGTCCAAAATTAAACCAACTCCCTACTTTGAATGTATTACCCACTAGCCATGATGCCCCTAATTAGAACCTAGGTTTCTTGAGCCATCAAACTACCAATGGATCTCATATCAATGACCAAAAGGATTTAGTGTCTATCAATGGCATTAAAAATAGCCAAGGTAAAAATTATAAGACCCCAAAGAATGAGAATGAATCTATATTAAAAATGGTCTAGAGGCTTAACATAGATTCCTTGTAATTGTAAAAACAAGTTGGTAATGCTAATGACAACTCTAGAAGAAACTTCACTTTCAAGAAGTTCAACTAGCTTGGGAATATATTTCAAAATGATAGTTTCTACAATAATAAATATAATGAGCTTTCCTCTAGAAAAATGACTATGGATATCAATCTCACTAATATTTCTTTACTAGACTATTTTAGGGTGCATGCTACCTCTAAACATGGTAGATTGATTGTATTGAATTTTTCAAGGCCTTTGAAGCTTTTTAAGAGGAACTAAATACATTTGAGGTAGTCCCAAATAGATATATTGTTTTAAGTCCTTCTAGATCTAAGCCATTTGACCAAGTGCACATGGTGGAAACATTTAAATCACCTTTCCAAGAGGATAATGAGCTTGAGAATATCCCTAAAGAGATTCAAGCATTCCAAAAATTCTTGAAGACCTATCCTCTGAGAAATAGGGAACAAAAATAGCCATTGACTACTTCCACTCCCCCTAATAATTATGAGACTCCTCTAGACACTACATCAAGGAATGTTCCTAAACCACCTAAGGTTAGTTATTCTAAACCTAATTTAGAATCTTCAAAAAAGACTTAAAACATTATGGAGGATATGAAAAGGATCAAAGCCAATATTACTCTACATGATCCAACCTAGATTACAGAACAAAGAGATTTACTCTTGGAATCATTATCTAAGAAACCTAGGAGACTCCATAAGAGTGATAGTGCAAATGTAATTATAAAAGTAACCAGTGTAAAGTCCCAATCATTCTTACTTATAGTTAGGATATTTGGGAATAATTTCCATAATTGTCATTTAGATTCTGGAGCTTCAACCACTGTTATGCCTATAGGGATATGTGAACAACTTGGGTTAACACCAATCAATTTTGATAGGGTGGTTAATAAATTAGATAAATCTATAGTCAAAGTCATTGGGGAACTATTAAATGTGCATATACATCTATCAAATGAACCTAGGGTTCAAAAATTTATTGATATCCAAGTGGTTGATATTCCCAATGCTTATGGGTTACTATTAAGTAGATAATGGACTAAGGCCTTGAATGTTTATATGTCCACTGACTTATCCCACTTATGGTTGCCTTGGAAGGGTGTTCCAAATTAGATAAGGGTAGAGAAGGAGCCTAGGATGAGATAATATAATAAAATGTTGTTAATGAAAAGGTTAACTTTTGGATTATGACTTAAGATTTTTTACTCTAGAAGTTATAAAGGAATCTTGTTTAAAAAATACACCTCTAATGCTTGGTTTATGGAAGTTGTATGTAGATGGTGCTAGATGTAAATTAGGATCAAGAGTTGGTATTGTATTGATATACCCTACAAAAAATAAATATCATGCTTCATATAGGTTAAAATTCTCATGCCTGAACAATGTAGCTAAGTATGAAGCTCTTATCCTAGGATTTCAACTCACTATTAAACATAAAGTTAAGGAACTCATTGTCTATGGAGATTTTAAGTTGTTGGTCAACCAAGTAAGAAAAAAATACGAATGCAAGATATCTTACCTTAAGAGATACAATTTTAAATTTTAGGATTTGAAGGAATCTTTTGATTCTCTCAACATCTTATCTATTCCTAGGGAAGAAAATAAAGCTATTGATGACCTTGTCTCTATTACAGCTAATCTCATGCCTAATCATGGTTCCCATAACATTATTATTAAACTATTACCATCTCCCTCAGTCCCTGACCACATAAATCACTTTTAAGTTTTCAATGATGATCAAAAAATTATGAATTTCTTGAGTAATTATGGATCCTTTGAAACTCACATCATTGATGAAGTTGATGAAATTTATCTTAAAAAGGAGTTTAATGGTAAAATCATCCAACTAAGTGATAATAAGATACCTAAAGGGATGATTTCATTATAAAGGATATTTGATCATGAAAATATTGTGGAGACACCTATGGTACCTTAAGTAAATGGTAAAGACTATCAAGTGGTAGATCTTGGTTCACATGATCAACCCCAACAACTAATTATATGAAAGGTTTGCACTAAAATGGAAAATAGAAAAGCTAGAGAGCTACTTACAAAATATAAGGATGTCATTACATGGTCCTATGAATATCTAAAAATATTTGACCTTAGGGTTATTACTCATACTATTCCCCTTAAATAAAATTTTAAACCCTTTAGATAGAAGCAAAGACCTATCAATCCTATCCTAGAACCCATGATCTTTAGGGAAGTCAAGAAACTACTATATGTAAGGATTGTGTTTCCTATTAGGCATTTCACTTGGGTTGTAAACTTGGTCCTAGTTAGAAACAAGAATGGGGAAATAATATTATGCATAGACTTTAGAAATATAAATAAAACATCTAAAAAGGATAATTACCCCTTTCCTTCTCTTGACCAAGTCATCTAGGTTGTTTCAGGATATGCCATCATGTCTTTTTTGGATGGATTTTTTGGGTATAACCAAGTGCTTGTTACTCCAAAAGATAGGATGAAAATAACTTTCACTACTAAATAGGGAACATATGCTTATTAAAAAATTCCATTTGGATTAACTAATGTAGGAGGCACCGTACAAAGGGCCATGGACCATGCATTCTAAGGTCTAGTGGGAAAGTTCATCATCATTTACATGGATGACCTCACATTTTTCTCCAATAATAATGAGGAACACTTTATGTGCTTGCAACAAGTGTTTGAAATATGTAGGAGGTAATAAATTTCACTAAACCCCAAGAAAAGTATCTTCTATTTTACTGAAGGAAAATTATTGGGGCATGTAATTATTAAAGATGGGATTTCCATAGATCTTGAGAGAGTGGAATCCATCTCCAAAATTGAGCTACCCAATAACCAAAAAGAGCTGAAATTATTCATTGGTAAAATCAACTTTGTGAGGAAGTTCATCTCAGGCTTTTCTAAAATTATCAAACCTTTGAATGATATGCTTAAGAAAGGTGCTAAAATTTCTTGGGATGAATAATAAAAAAAATCCTTTACTAGCATAAAAAGGGCAATTAGTCAAGCCCTAGTCTTGATAAGTCCTAACTTTTCAAAGGACTTTTACTTTTATTCATTTGCTTTTGGCCACACCCTGGCTATTGTCTTAACTCAAAAAGTTGATGGGAGTGATCATCCTATAAATTTCATGAGCACCAACTTCAAAAAAGTAGAGGTAAACTATTCTATGATTGATAAACAAGCCTATTCATTGGTAAAGGTAGTAAAAAAATTAGACACTACATCCTTAGAAATAAGGTACATGCCATCTCACCTAACCCAACCACATAGCTTATGTTGAGCTAGAATGAGCTTGGGGAATGAAGGGGCAAGTGGATATTAGTACTACAAGAGTATGATATTGAAATGATGATTTAAAAATAGGTGAAATGTAAGGGCTTAGTCCAAATGATAGCCAATACCAGCTAAACTCCATATCATGTAAGTTGAGAAGTAGAACTTCTAGCCTAATGAGTGGTATGACTCCCTCACCCACTTAATTATCAATGGTAATTGCCATCCAAGACTCACCAAAGAGTAGAAGAGAGAATTAATACTTAAATAAATTCATTACCTCATAAAAAATGGAGTCTAATATATAAATAACTTTGAAGGAATCTACTTAAGATGTGTGTCTAAAGAAGAGGCTTATCAAATCATGTCTACTTTTCATGAAAAACAAAGTAGTGGACATCCTTCAGGAAGAACCACAGGTCATAAAATTATTAGGGCTAGGTAATATAATCCCACCATATTTAAGGATGATCATAAACATGTGAGAGAATGCCATTCCTACCAAATATTTAGCACAAAAGAACTAAAGGTAGTCATGCATTTGCAACTTGTGAGAATAGACAAACCTTTTACTTAGTGGGGATTAGAATTTATGGTGGTGATTAACCCTAATTATTTCAAAGGTCACAAGTATATCATAAATTCTATTGATTATTTCATAAGGTGGATTGAATCTATAGCCACAAAATAATGTAGGATAGAGGAAGTGATCAACTTCCTAGAAGAAAACATTTTCACCAGATTTGGAACCCAAATTTCCTTAGTCTATGACAATGGATCTACATTCATATCCATTGAAATGACAAAATGGGCTTATAATAATGGCATCTCTTTAAATTTTGAATCTAACCATTATCCTTAAGGGAATGGATTTTTTGAATCTACCAACAAAAATCTCATGAAGGCCGTCAAAAAGTCTACTACAGATAAGCCTACAACATGGCACAAACTCATAAAATATGCATTGTGGGTTGATAGGATAAGAATTAATTAGGAACTCAAGGATTCACCATTTTTTTTATTATATGGTCAGGAACCCATCTTTCCTATCACTTTAAATATCCTTACATTCACATTCATGCAAGAATACATGGAGGAAATCCAAGAAATCACTAATTTTGGGCTATTAGACATCATTCAAATGGAATATGCCAGAGAAAAGGCATTTATATATTTTATTAGACACCAAAAAACTATGAAAAGGTGGTTTGAAAAGAGAACCAAAGTGAAAGTGTTTAGATAAGGAGACCTGGTCCTCCTTTGGGATAAGACATCAGAGCCTAAAGGAAAACATGGCAAGTTCACCCCCTTGTGGATTGGCCCATACCAAATTATAAAGATCTTAGGCAGAAACACTTTTAAATTGAAAGATATTTAAGGAGAAAAGTTTACTTTTCTTACCAATAGACAATATCTAAAGCATTAAATTTCTACTATTCTACTAGAGGTCTTCATGGAATAACATCTGTAAGATTTATTACAGATAATGTAGATAGGCTAGTTAGTTTCCTTTCTTATTTTGTTTTCCTAATTGGTTTTTATATATTTATTTACTTATGTTTGTCTATTCCTTGTTGTTTATTTATTTTTGTTCTTTCTTTTCTACTTGGTTTTGTTCCTTTGCTTTGATAAAGTCTTTTGTACTATCCTGGCCCAAAATTACTCAAAATTTAGGTATCTCATGTGGGGGGCATAAATTTTGCACAACGGGATCTAAGATTGTAATATAGACTTGTGTTACAATATAGAGACTTTCAAAAGACTCACATGAAAATTAGTTACCCCCCAAGAATCCAAAGCATTACCTAAGACCAAAGCTTTGTTGAAAGAAGAATCATGTATGTGGAAGGGGAATTCAAAAGTTAAGGCATATGCATGTTTACACTTAAAATATATCCTTGTTTGAGATTAAGGTTTTGATTAAAAGGTAATTATCCTAAGACTAAAACACTTTACCAAATCCTTAAACCTGGCTATCTTGTCTTCCAACCTTTGTAAAAATAAAAATAAAAAATAAAAAAGAGAGAATTAATGCTAAATCAAAAGATACAAAGTCATAGGTGATTTAGGCAATCTCCATTAGGGCTATGGATGCCTAGATGGTAGTGGAGTAAGGCCATGAGTGGAGCCAAAGGTATCTCTATTGGGGCTATGGATGCCTGGTTGGTAGTAGAGAAATGCCTAAGCCTCCCATAAATTAAGAGAAATTTTTTCTAAGAGAATATTTAAAAATGCTCAAGGTTAAATGTCATGGTGAAAAGGATATGAACCTGGATGTTGTTCCCTAAAATTCTCATGAAAAATAGTGAGTAGAATCAAAGCAAACACATAAAATGCTTAGGCTATAACATGGGGATTTGAATTTTGCATATTTGAAGCTTATTTCAACCTTGAATTGACCTAAGTAGTTATATAAGGATAGAAGGAGAAAAAGGACTTATATATTGGTTTAAACTAGAGTTTCTACATTATAAAATATTTCTATGTTTCCCTTATGTCTCACCATTTTTTTTGGTACCAACATTCAACCCATTCTTTTTATCTTATTTCTTTTGCTTTGCATGAATGGGGCCCTTGTTAATATTCCAAAGTATTTGTATCATAACATGGTTTACATGGTATTATTATTTCTTGAATTGGGATATCATCCACCTAGAAAGAGAATGGGTCCTTTCGTAGTTAATTATGCTTTATTAACTAACCCTACTAATGATAAATCTCAAATGACAAAGTGCAAGTTTCATAGGGGAAGGAAGGGTTCTGGAAAAAGAAACCCTAGGGGTTTGAATTTAAATATTTATGGGAAATTTATCAAGAATTTGTCCTTTCAAAAGAACCTAAGTATAAAATCATGCCTAAAGTCCCTTTATGGTTTTCCCCTTTTAAATTCCCCTGAATTCATTAAAAATTATGTCCTCGAGCCTTCATTTTTATTCAACATGAGTAATACTTTAAGCATCCTAAAAGGCTTTATCTTGAATTCATGTGTCAAGATCTAATGTTATGTCTTAGCTTGGATGAAAATTAATGGTTTGTGTTCACTTGAAAGCCTAATCCAGTAGCATGAGATATTTCTAAGACAAACTATAGGATAAACACCACTCATTACAAAATTTTCTATGATATTTATTTTGATGACCTCACTCTCATCATTTGATGTTCACAAGGATGTCTTTGACATTATCGAGGCCTTCAAAATAAGCCCCATCTAAACTTTTATATTTTGTCCAAAAGGGGACCTTATAAACATTAAAACTTAGGCTTATCACATTAAAACTTAGGTCATAGTGTTTTTTAAATACTATTAACCTAGAAATTAATCTTGTGGCTTAAACCTATATATTTTATGAACTAACTTAATGTTTATGCATCTTTCAAGATCTGAAAACCCATGTTCATTCATGAACCCTAATCCAACAACACGATTTTAAAAGGCTTGCCAAAGGTTGGACCAATTAGAAATGATCTCATAGATCATGATCAATAGTTCACATTTCATCGTCGAGCTTGATCTAATGGCCCACATTAACCCCAAAGTCTTAAGAGCATAAAAATATGATGCATGTCATGTTACCATTCAACTAAAGGATCCTCATGAGCTTAAAGTTGATAGCCATGCTCTCATCATTTGATGTTCATAAGTACATCTTTGATGTTAGTGAGAAAATCAAATTTAAACATGGTTGACCTATCAACCAATCAACTTTGACCTCACCAATTATGATTATCAAATTTCACTCAATCGCTAGTCCTAATCTAATGACACAAAGTGGAGGTAGACTTTTCAACTCAAGATTTTAGAGCTTGATGAGTTGACACCTAGATAAACTACATCCAGTCATTTCTTGAGAAAGATAGAGCATACCATTTGGTGTAACCTGGTCATTGATGAATCACACACCCAATTAAAGTAGACCTCTTGGATCTTAATAAAAGGCTTGCATTCATCCTTATATCTTGATCCAATGGAGTGAAATGAAAGGGCCTTATTTAAAAACAAACATATAGTCAAAAATAAAACTCCCATGAAATGCCATGGAAACATGCTCAAGGAGGTCCATATAAGTGTCATGTAAGAACTAAAAAGAAATCTCAAGATATGGCACATTCAAAAAGATAGGATTTTCATAAGTGGTACCATCTATAAAATCTAAGGCATAAATACATTTATTAAATCCACCACCTTCACCATTAAAACCTAAAAATCCCTACAAAAATATCTTAAAGCTTTGAAACTTGACTAATTGAGGACCTAATTGCATCAAGTAAGCTTGAATTATCATCTTGAGCATCAAGGCTAGTCATATTCAAAGATAATTAAGATAATGGAAGTGGCAAGACAATAGTAGAAGGAAGAGACAGAATTGTATCTATCTACAGACCATGAAGGAAGATACTTTAGGGACACTATATTAGACACAAGGTCATTGGCCAATGTAATGAAGAATGGGTTCAAGATTTTCTTTTCCATTTAAGAGTTTCAGCCTTTGTCATCTAATGAACAAAGGTTGGTGGTCACCAAAAGGAATTTTGATGACCTATTTGTAGTCTAAATGATGGGTTTTCATCAAGCTACAACTAAACCAGAGGTACTACCCTATATTGACATCCTTACACCCTTGTTTGTAGACTGTAGGATTGATAATGACTAGATTATTGATGAAATAAAGTCAAGGAGTATTTCTTATGTTTCTCCAATAACCTTCAAAAGCTACTATAAAATTCCCAATGCCCATATTGACCTCCCCTCTATAAAAGAGTGGACTACCCAACATAATCTAGATGTGATCTTGAGACCATGGTTAATCCAAGGGGCACATGTATCTACAAATCATGATGGTAGGATCCCCATTATCTAATTTAGGGAGGGTATAATGATCATTATGAATTTATTGAATAGAGCCTTCAGAGCATCCACCACCACCTATGTTGACCTTAGGTGGGTGTCTTATGTATACTTCATGGTTAAATAGAAACTCACTCCACCTATTTTAGAGCTAATTAGTATCCACTTAGGAAGGCTATTTTATGGAATTAAGAATAAGACACTTTAGCATTTCACCAAGATGGTATATCTCTTGGATTCATTGATGGCATCCACCCATATTCCTAGTGTTAATAATTGGTCCTACCAAAAAACAATCACCATATCACATCATTACTCCAAGATTTATGTCTTCAAGTATAGGGATCATATTCAATTCATCTATGACTATATATATCCCATACTATTCTAGAGAATCATAAGATATCACATGCCCAAGATGCACCCTCTTTTTAAAAGATATGTTGATCTTATGGGAGACATTTGGTTTTATCTAGACTGTACTATCCTTTGGATTGAGGGTACCATAACCCAATCATTTAGTTTGCCTATTTATGTTCTCCTTAAATTGGTTAAATAATAAATTATGTACCAAATTTCCCATGGAGTTAATAACACTTACAGAGAGAATATGAAGGGCATGCTACATACCTTCCCAATTTTTATTGAGAGAACCTTGATCAAAGACTAGAAGCAATTGGACATCATATCTAGACATAGGGATGCTTTTTTATTTCAAAAAGATGACTTAAAGGAATGAGATCCAAACAAAAAAGTGGTACCACATTTGTAGTCAAGGAAACTAACCAAGGTGACTTATGAACACATGGTTTCCCTTATGACCATTTATATCTTAAATTATCAAACTTTGAAGAGGTCCTTTCTAGGTTTAGACAACATGGTTTCAAGCTTGAGCATAGATTGCAAAGGAAGGAGAAACCAACTAGAGAGAGATGGAAAATGAACCCATTATAGTATCATTTGTTTCACTCCACTTAAAGTGTAGCTCTAGAGAAACCACCACAGCCAACACTCCAAATCCAAGAAGCAAGTGAAAAAGGACTTGAAGATAGGCCAAGTGAAGGCCCTTCATCATCAACCCAGCCTCTAGGACCACCTCCCCCAATGGAGCACATTAATATGGTTGCCTTGGAACCATATGAGATGAATGATGAGTTATTCAAGGAACTTGTAGAAGCACATAGATATGATCAAGAGAATGAGAAATCCATAGCTGAGGTGGCTCAAATTGAAGGACCTCAAATAGGTGAGGAAGAAAATGGGAAAAAAGTGGCATTAGACTTGGTCCCTATCACTTGGAAGAAGAGAGAAGCAGAGATGGTCATTTTTCCTAGGTCCTCTAAAAGACCAAAGGTAACATGGACCCATCCCACCAGTGAAGTGAACTTATTCAATGATGAATTATGAATACATGGACATGTTATCCTAGACTAGCTCATATATGGGAAATTCCAAAAGGTTCCATCCCAATCTCATTCATGGGCAATCACCAGCACTCCAAGTATGGGCACCCATGATAATATTAAACCTTGGATCAAAGAGATCATGAAGGATCAAGAAGAGAGGATAATTATTGAGGCTATAAGATAAAGTGGTAGGAGGATGAAGGATCAAGGAGAATCAAGTGGAGCTAGGATTGAAACCCCAAAAGTATCCAAACTCTTTGAACCAGAAGCCATAGTGCATTTCAATCTAGATACATCAGGGTTTGAGAGAATAGGATACCAAATAAAAGTAGTAGGAGAACATCCCATCCATCAAGAAGATGTGGAAAGTCTAGTGGTGGCCCAATCAATAATGAGATTGGCTGGAATCTAGGGAATGAAATAAAGGATCACCAACTTAGAGAAATAAAATTAAGGTTTAGAATCCCAAGTCTTACTTTTAGTCCTCTAAGATATAGTAGCATTGCTAAATAAGTCCTTCTTGGACACTTTTTAAGTGTTGAAAGCTTTGAAATCTAGATCAATTATATTATCACATAAAATTGATAAGGCAAAAACATTAATTACTTAGTGTCAAAACTCTAGAGATTAGGAAATTGAATTGATTAATGTCCATCACATTAAGTAGGCCCAAGGCATTCAGATCATCAAATTAAAAAACTTGCATGACCTCCTAGAAGTAATTTAAGATGGAATATTGGACCTAAAAAATTGGTGTGATAATGTCAATAGCCTTCTGGAAGAAGATAAAATCTTGATGCAAGGATGGAGAAGCTCTTAAAGGGCCTATTGGAAAAACCATCCAAGACCAATGCCACAGGCCTAATGGAAGATGAGGAGTTCAGACAAAGGGTTAGTCCTCACATCTAAAGAGCTAAAGATAACCAAGGCCATAATACCAAGGAAAATTAGAATGTACTTGGTATCATTATCACATATAAAAAGTAGATTGTAGAGGTCCAATGTATCCAAAAACTCAAGGCTAATGGTGACAAGGAATTTGATACATTGACACAACAAGATGAGGATTATTTGATGAAGCATACCATATATTTTGAGCTCATAAATGAAAAATAAACTAAGGAAAATAACATCATCAGATAATAAATTAAGGGTCCCACTAATGTAGCATAAAAGAATATTCTTTTGTAAAATGTATGCTAGTCTATTAGCATACATTTATTCTTTGTCAAGATTAGCATGAACAACCTTTTGCATTGTATCTTTGTATTAAGGATGTTTCTCCTTATATTTCATGTGGGTATTTTGATAATTAATTAGTAAACCACCTATGTTTCCTATAAATAGGTGGGGATTACCAATTTTTAAGGGAGGGACTCTGAGCAATTTGTATACAAAAGAGCACTTAATACAACTATGGAATTCTGAAAAGATTATCATGATAGTTCATTAAAAGTAAATATTATCTCTCAATTTAATGTTATTGTATTTAATTTGAATGGTTATCTACATTTTGAGCTACATTTTATATCATAGGGATGTCAATTTATGCTAATGTTAGATTAACTAAAAAGATTTTAAGTATACTTCATTTATTTGTTCTGCATTTAGATGTGCATATGTTATTCAGGTTATAGTAGCAAACTTTTAAAGTAAAATTGGTTCTTAATTGTGGTTTATATATCTTATTTTAAGCTTACCTAGTTGGTGATGAAATTTGAGTTTATACTATTTTACACCACAAATTGGTTCATGTATGCTCAAAGTAATTAGAACTTTGTCATAATATTTGAGATGGAAATATGCAACCATGTTCTATTTTCTGCCTTACCCTTCCTTTTTTTATTTTATTTATCAAAACTCACCTAGTTTAAAGATAATTTTTAATATCCATTGAGATTAAATTTTAGGCTTAGATTATCACAAAGATCAAGACCCTAGTGGCTCCCAACCACCAAATCAAAAAAATATTGTGGATAGCTTTCACACTCTACTTCTATTTCATCACAAACATCCCAAAATTGTCACAAACCATAACTCATGCCTTGGAATTTCATAGCCCTAAAATGAGAAGTGTTCATAAACACTAAGATCACCTATGAGGCAATTATAAGCATCAATAGAGAGGACATTTACCACTACATTCTCTTTTCCTTTCTTATACATTATTTCAAAATCATATCTCAACATTTTAGTCACCCATTTATATTGATATTCATATAAAAATCATCGTCATGATCAATATTTACTTGAAAGTGATGACCCATGAAATAAGGTCTCCATTATTTCATAGAATGGAAAATAGCCAAAATCTATTTCTCATAGATTAGTTTGAGCATATTTTTCCCTTTAGTTGGTGACTTTATAATGTTAGTGGTCTACCTTATTTCAATAGTACAACCCCCATGCCATATCTATATGCAACACACTCCACATTAAGAGTTTTCAAAAAAATAGAAGTAGCCAAAACAAGAGCTGTGCACATTGCCATTTTTAACCATTCAAATTCCTTGGTAGTTAAATCAGTCAAATGGAAGGAGTCTTTATTCAATAAAGAAGTGATTGCAACTGTAATTCTACCATATTTTTTGAAAAACCTATGATAGTAACCAATTAGCCCCATAAATCCTAAAAGGTTTTTGAGGGTATTAGGAATGTACCACTCCATCACTACTTGGATTTTTTTAGGATCAAATTTCACTCCTTCATGTGAAATAATATAACCTAAGTAGTCCACCTCTTGGATACCAAAATCACATTTGGAAGGTTTTTCATAAATTTTATGTTTTTATAGAATTAAAATTACATGTTTCACATGCTTCAAATGGTATTCCCAATTTTTTTTTATAGATGAGGATATCATCAAAAAACACTAATACAAATTTTCTTAAAAATGGCATAATAAAATATTTATCAAACTCTAAAATGTAGATGGTGCATTTGTGAGGCAAAAAGGCATGATCATACATTCATAATGGCCTTCATGAGTTATGAAATTTATTTTACATATGTACTCATCATGGATGCAAATGTGATGATACCCAAAGTGAAGGCCTAACTTGATAAAATAAATAACATCATGCAATTCATCTAGCAAATCATAAATTACTAGAATAGGAAACTTATCTTTGATGGTGTACGTATTTAGTTATCTATAATTTGGGCACATCCTCTAACTATCATCCTTATTCCACACCATGACCACTAGAGAGTAATATTCACTTTGACTATGTCAGCTGATTCTTACCTCCAAAATCTCCCATACCATCTTTTTGATTCACTCTTATGGGCATAGGGTTTAATTTTAGGTGGCATACTTATTAGAATGATCATGATGGCATGATCATGTGTATGACTTGGAGGAAATTCTTTTGACATATCACAAAAAATAATATAATGGTCATCCAACACCCTTTGCAAATTAGGATGTGTATACTCCTTGGTTGGTTGAACCTCTATGGAAAATAATTGTGCCATAAATCCTTTTACAAATTTTTGAGAATATTCATCATTTGATGGGAACTAACCAATTATGGATATTTAACCCATAATACACATAGTTCAAATGTATCACCTTCTGAATGGAACCTCATGAATAGTTATTGCAAATTCATATAAATAATGCCCAAAGTGGTGAGCCACTACACTCCCAAAAAAATGTCAAATCCTACCATGGGAATATAAAACATAGGGGAATATAGAAAGTAATCTCCCATAAAAATTTTAATGCTATTGCATTTTTTAGAATAGTTGACTATACCACCATCTGTAATCATCACCTAAATTCTTAGAGTTGGGTAAATGAATTTATGTTTACTACTAGAGTAAATTAACATGGTTACCTTTTATTTATTTATAAAACCCACCACCTTAATATTTTAAGGAGTAATAATGCCTAAAAGTACATGATAAAAAATAGTAGGTTAAGAATCTTCAGATTAATCTTCAATTTCTTCCAAGCATGCCCCTAAAGACTCATAATATTTTTCCTCATCATTGGTATCTTCAATGTAAAACAACTTATTTTCATCACATCCATGTTTTTTGCTCAATTTTTTATCACATCCAAAACATAAACCTTTTGCATGCTTTTCTTAAACATGTCAAGGTGTTAATCTGGTAATCTATGGAAATTGTGGTGCTAAGAAGGTGCATTAATTCTCATTAGTGAAATATATTCATTTGATCAACTCTTTTTCCTTAACCACATGTGACCTTGATGTGGTTTTAGATACATTACTGGGATGAAACATGCAAACCTCTAATCAGATGTTATATTTCAGGCCACCCAAAAATAGGCTAGTTAGATTTTCCTTAGTGATGTCTACCACACATAAGGAGAGATTCTAAAATTGATGAATGTAATCCTTTACCATCCTAGTTTGGTGTAACTTGGCTAGTTGGATGAAGTAGTTTTGAGACATTATTGTGGTAGTGGAGTTACAACTCTTGAAACAAATAGTCTAGGAAACCAAGAGACCATTATTTTTATTTTTAGCATAAAACCAATGATGCTGAATAAATTGTTTAGGTTTTAGATATAGAGAGGACATGACCACCTTTTATGATCAATAAGTCTAATGTAGATCAGATAAATTTTTAGTTTGAGTAATCCATGTGAGTGGATCATTATCATCAAACTTCTGTAGGTCCAATTTCAGCAACAATAGATTTGTACCATGGTTAGAATTATGATTATTTGGAGGAGAAGAACCAAATTGAAGTGATGGAGGGTTAATTTGTAATTATTGAGTCAAAAATTTGGCCAATTACCTAGTGATTTGTTGAAATTGATCCTAGAATCTATTTAAGTCCCCTCTCAGCCATGTGAAGTCCCCTTTAACTATATCAAGATCATTTTTTTGTACCATACCCTAAAAATATGACTTAAGTTGCTAAATTATCTCTAAAATACTCAAATAAGAATTTTATAAATCCACATCATCTTTATGAGGAGTTTTAGGCATTTCTTTCCTTTTCCCATGACCACGAGTGTTAGACATTACAATGCATAAACCCTAGGTTGGTTGTGACCTAAAAAAATGTATTGATAAATGATACCATTGTGATCACCTCACCAAGATGAATCTAATGACTACTAATGTACACAAGGTTCAAAATTTTCAGCCTAAAAAAGTGTATTGGTAGAGTATACTATTATGATATTCTCCTAGAGATGAATCCAATGACTAATAATTTTCATAAGGTAAAAATAATATAGACTTTATTTTTATTTTTTATTTAATCAAAAAATGTTTTTTTTCTTTTTTTGAAAAAAATGCCATGAACAAAACTATGGTGATGAAAAAATTCAATTCCTCCCAGATCACAAGTGTTTTTTTGGCATTCTAGTGCTTGTGATGCTATACCCAAAAAAAACTATGTTGCAAAAACTTTCCCAAATCAAAGATCTGATACCACTTGTAATAAAATTACTTAAATGATTTATAATAATATAATTATATATGATATAACTAAGAGCAACATAAATATATCCATAACAAAAATTGGCAAAAGAGTAGAATAATTGGATATTATAATTGAGCCAATTTGGGGAGGTAGCCTACACAATAATGTAATAAGAATAGAATTCACAATATAATGATAAAATATTAACCACTACTTCCTATATAAAAACTACCTAGCTAAGGTTATTCCATCGACTGACCATACTAAGAACATAAAGAAATGAAATAATATAATATGAATCTGTGTAAGCCACAAGTTGGACACACATATCCTTAGATTCACTATAGGTTAAGGGCATAAAATAATGCATCTACCTCATCATCCTTGATCCATAATTTACCATCATGCCATAAATGGTTATCCAGAGATTTATTTTATCAAAATATAAAATGGACAAAAGTAATTATTTGTATCTTTTTAAAGTGAAAATTTAAATTTCAAAATGTACAATTATATACTTATATATTTCCTCTTTTTATCATATCTTGTTTTCTATAGGTCATTTTCACAAACCAAAATAAGGGTTAGGATCTTCATGAAATAAGGAATAATTTAGTTTCCAACAAAACATTTTCCTAGAAATTTGGATTTTTCTCTTATTTTTTAGGTTTACTCATCTAACTTTAAGATTTACACCTTCCATAAACTATAAAATACACAATATTTGTTCATCAAGTTAAGTGAATGTATGTATTTATCTTTATAAATTTTCATTTACCTTTAGTTATTTTAACATTTCATTCTAGTCATGATTTTTTGTGTTGCCTATGTATCTATCCTAGAGTACCATCCTATTTTACACTTCTATGATAGGTAATGAGCTTTAGGTGGGGAATATATACACCTAATATTTTTCACTTTATAAATTTACCAACTATTTATATTATGGTGGTTGTCAATGCATCAATGTCTATAAGTGCATGTCCTAAGGAGTGCATTGAGAATGGGGTGGGATAAACATAAGGTACTTTGAGGGAGATGTTTGAATACTATTAATTTTGAACTCATATGGTATATTTCTATCTTACCTCTCTATCTAATTTCCATTCAGTATGATAGCCACCTTATATTCCTAATGTATTAGCCAAGTTGATATAATCTATTTCATACTTATATTTCCCTATAATATATCAACTTACTAATATAGTTCCAAGTCATGTCTCTATTAGTTGTATTATATCAACCTAGATTATATAATTTTTTGTTACCTAATATCCTTTATAATTGTATTGGCTTGGTTTATATTATAAACTTAGAATTTAAAATTATTTTTGGGTATTGGAGACATACATATAGGGGTCATACTCTCATTCCAAAACATATAACACATTAATCTTCTCTAGTTATGATCACATTTATTATTTTAAGTATTAAAATGAGGAGTCAGTGGTTAGCATCTTATCTTAGAAGTGAAAGCTTACATTAATGTATTTCAAGTTTAATAGGAGTAGAATACTAAGGATATGCCATAGTATTTGGAGTGCCCAACTAAGGATATATAGGTATTCTTCTTTTCATTTGAGGTTTTCATCTTAAAACATCGCTTGCAATGTACCACATCAGCCAAATGGGGAGATTGATCTACTAATGAGTCCACCCAAAGGAAAGTATCTCTATCCCTATTCTCCTTCATGTATTTACTTAGTAGATAATCTTGCTTTGTTTCATTGATATAGTTGGTGTTTTTTGTTTATAATTACTTATTCTTCTTCTTGTACCAAATAAGATGATATAACCATAAGGTTACTTAGGCTTGTCACTATCACCCTAGGTTGCATATATTGGCGATTGGTTGACCATTTCACCATATTATTTATCATTATTTTAGTATGTTATTGTTATATTATATCTAGGTTATCATTGTTCATTAGTTCCTTACATACAACATCCTTACTATATCTTTGATATACCCCTATATTATCATTGTATTAAATCATATTATGTGTCATACCTTGTATCATAGGTGTAGGATTTGGAACCCTAATTATTGATATTCAAATTATTTTTCAAGTGTTGAATACCCTTTGTTAGGTATACAATTATTCTATGTCCTTACCCATTATTCCAAGTATACATAAGCTCTATTTTGAGGGACTTGTTTTTATCATAAAATCAATTAGAAAATAATGAATATTATTAGTCATCCTACTCATGCATACACAATCAACATAAAATAAGGGGATATTATAATGAAAATTAAATTAAAATATTAAAGAAGAAAGTAACTTTATAATTAAATAGAATAATTAATAAGTAAAAAGTAACTCAAGATAAGTACTCATGAAAGGATCTAATGAATCATGATGAATCAATAATCCATATATGATGCACTAAAGAGAAATAAAATTCTATAAAAACACAACAAATAAAAGAAAAATATAAATAAAATATATGTACAATAGATTATTATGTTGAAGCTTATGGGATAAAAAACAATGTAAATTGATAATTCTATCTAAATGTCCACGATAAGTTGTCAAATTAGATTAATTATGAAGATATAAAAAATCAAATAACCATGAACCTAATAAGCTATATTTAACACTAATATCATACAAAATTCAATCATTCATTGTATATTAGCCTAAATAATTACCACTTGTAGTTGTATACACCTAATTTTGGTATAAGTCATGTAATTATGGCGTCTTTGTCATGCATTAACACATTTGGTTCATTTTATTTATGTTAGATCCTTTTAATACACCTTATATTCACATTAGACCTTTCATAGCCTTGCATAATTTTTATTTTCCCATGAACACCTTGAAAGCTATTACTTGTCTACCTCAGGATCCATATCGTCACCCTTCAGTTCAACTAGATCTATTTTTCATGGTATTTTTTGTCTTGATTATTTTTGGTACTATCCAAAAGTGGGAATATGCCTTATTGGTCCATATTTCCACCATGTGTCGATTTATCATGTCTTCACTATTAGGTTTCATTCATTTTTTTTTTGGACTATGCATGAATGTTTCTAAAATAAATTTTGAAAGACCCTATACATAAACATGTACCCGTTTTGATGAATTATAGTTTAGACATAAATACACTATGTAAAACTCACTAAAAATAATTCATAAGTGATATATATATATATATATATATATATTCAATAAAAATTATCATATCAAACCTAATGTTTAATTATATACTAATGATATAAATAAACAATAAAAGAAGCAATAATAATGGAAAAAGTGAAAAAATATTAAAACTAACACACATGGGTATTTTAGCTATAATTTAGAACTATGAAAATATTTTAAAACTGGTATAAAAGATGTGTTGATAATCTGACTATGATATAGGAAAATATTAGAATCAACTGAGTGCTAATTATGATAGGTCATAATCAACATGTGGTCGATTATCTCCCCCAAATGTGTTCCTCTTCATATTTTTGTCCTCTTCTAATTTTTAGGTTTTATAAATTATTTCACCTATTTTTAGGAATATTATGGTCTATATTTTAGCTTCACTTCATTAAATTGATAGATATAATTTATTGTAAGAGGAAAAAAATTAGCAAGTTAGTTATCCTGGGAACCTCTTGAGGAGTTAAAAATACATATAACAAATGTTTGGTATCAAGGATCTATATATTTATAGTGCTTTTGAATGTGTATAATTATTAATAAGACTTGATGATTGTGTGTGAGAGGCTTATCTTGTAAGACATATATAAATCATATAATTGATAAGGTAATGTTCAATGAATAAGTATATATTTATATATATAGGCCTCCCTATGACTTAATACATAGGAAAGCCCTAGATAATATTGATAAGTTATACTCAAGGCACAAGGAATCAAGTTAATAAAAATAACCATATGAAAAAAATAAGGTTAAAATTGATGATTGATTGATTCTAACTTGAAGGGAATAAAGGCTCAAAAAAATATCATGTTAAAAAATGATAGATCTAAGGTGTTTATGATAAAATAAAGACTGATGGGAGTATAATATCGGTTGGGTATTCCTATTTTTTAAAAATTATAAATAAATGGATAAGGTGTGGTAAAGCATGACAAAAATTCTATGTAAAAAATCTCTTGTACTAAAATTATATGTGTACAGAATTCCCCACTTTGTTGTTCATGTGTGTGAATTAATGCATAAGTTAAAGTGAAAAAAAAAAAATAGAACATAATTGAACATTACCTAAAGGATAAAAGGATGAAGGATTGGTAGGCTAGGATATAAGCATGCACATCTTGATGTTGGTAAATCTAGTTTACCTAAATAAAAACATGAATGCATGCAAGTACTTAATCTCTAGATAAATTGATAAAAATGTAATAAAATAAAATAGAATTAAAAAATGAGAATAATAATGAATACACCTCATGGTACATGAACCATGTTGTCACTCCTAAAAACCTCTTGGTAGTGAAATTCAAATATGAAAACTAATAAGTTTTAAAGAGAACTCTGGAATCTGAAAGATTTTTAAATGAATCATGGAGACTAAAGTCTACTTGTTAATTAGGGAAGTGGACATGTAATGAAATTAATATACTACTAAAGTATAATCACAACAATATATCACAAAATGATTGAAATAATATTAGGATATTTGAATATATGATGAGCCACTTCAAGGGGGAAACCTTCAAAACTTGAAAACAAGAACATAATTCATAATATAATGATTAATACTAACAAAAACATCTTATATGTACCCTAATTAGGTGATGAATACTACATATCCTAGCCATACTATCAATATGAAGATATATAAATGGCCATATGAATAATTAAAAGGATATACTAGACACAAGTTAGAAACATATATGCCAAAACATGCCATATTTTAAGGGCATAAGATACTCACCCACCATGTGATAAAGTTGATTGGGAGTTCCTAGATGTAATTTTGAATAAATTTTGGTTTCATCATCATTTTAGATTATTGATCCAGACTTGTATCTCCTTAGTTATGTTCTCCATTCTTATTAATGGAATCATGTGGGTTTCTTTGGGAGTAAAAAATGGGTAATATAGGGGGACCCTATATCTCCTTTCTTTTTTACCATTATGGTAGATTCTCTTAGTATAAATATATTGGTTATAGTGAGATAGGGATATTTGAAAGGTTTTAGGCTTGGAAATGGTGTTTCTCTTATCCTTTATTAATAATTTGTTGATGATACAATTACTCTTATTATTGCTTCAATCAAGGAAGCTAAATAACTAAACAGGATTATTTATACCTATAAAGAACCAAATAAGAAAAATATTAATTTTGATAAAATATCATTGTTTATATTAACACCCCTCTTTTCAAGCAACATAAAATATCTTAGATTTTGGGTTTTCAAATTAATACCTTCTCATCCAGGTAGTTGGGTATGCCTTTGTTTGTTGATCCTATGTCTATTCTTCTTTGGAACCCTCTTCTTGCTATATTCCAAAATAAGTTATTTGGTTGGAAAGTAGTTTTTCTTTCTCAATCAGGGCAACTAATGATATTAAAGAGTGTCTTATAGATTTATTGGTTTATCTTATGTCTCTATTTAAAATTCCAAGTGTGATTGAGGAGAATATATAAATGATTTAAAAAATATTTTTGTGGATGGGTGATGAGGAGAAATAAAGATTATCCTTGGTTTCTTAGGAGAGGGTGCGTCTTCACAAATAGAGTGGTGGCTTGGGTATTAGGATCTTGAAATTAATTAATAAAGTGTTAGTTGATAATATTTGTTGGAGGTTAATCAATGAGTCCAATACTTGGGTTTGCATCTTTTGGGATAAATAAGAGGTATTATTTCAAATTTGAACATCCTTAAAAGAGAATTTCATGTTATTAATTTGTTGAAGGAAGATGAATTATTATAGAATGATTTAAATGATGGTAACCATAATGTTAGATCAGGCTACAATAAATTGAATCCTCTTATAAATGAGGAAATCCCTTGGTAAATATTATGAGATAAATATCTAAGACCCAAAATTAATATTTTATTTTGGTTGTGTATCAAAAATAAGATCCTTACCATGGATAAATTATGTAAGAGATGCTTATTTATTGTTGGTAGATGTCATATTTGTGAAGCTAATAATGAATCTATCATTCATATTATGATAGAGTGCTCCACTGTTTTCATGATGTGGGGAATTTTTTTGATAAGTTTCATATTTTTTAGGCTCATTCTTATTCTTTTATAAATTTTTGTATTTTTTGGATGACCTCCTTTCTAAACAAGGATTTTAATAAACTTTGGTTCTTGGCCTTTCCTCACCTTATTTGGGGGGCTTGGAAAGGAAAAAATAATAGGGTTTTTTAGAATGTTAAGATCTCTAGTAAAAGAGTGGCTAATATAATTACTAGTTTTCTCATTAAAAATCTAAAATATATCAAATGGGGGAGGAAGTACATTATTTCATATTTAGAAGATAAAATATCAAAAAAATGGTAATTATTCTTGGAGAATAAAGTTAATATGGCTCCTGTAATAGAACTTAGAAAAAGGTGAAATGGATGATCCCTTCACCTAGATGGGTTAAATTAGATTTTGATGGGGATTTAAAAGGTAATCTAGGAATTTCAAGGTGTGGAGGATATTTGAGAGATGATAAAGGGAAGTTGATGGAAACATATGAGGGTAGTATGGTTTAACATTGGCCACCTTATGGGAAGTGAAATTATAAAAGGACTTAAGTTTCAATAGATTATTTATAGAGGGTGATTCCATAAAAATTATTAATTAACTCAAAAGTATTAATAAGTATAGCTAGACTATTATTCATATTAAGAAATAAATTATCTTTATTTTTAATTCATTTCAAGATGTCAGTTTCTAGCATGTGTATATAGAAGGTAATCAATTAGCTAATTACTTCACTAATAGGGGAGTCATTGCATCTTATTTCAATCTTTGGATCAAGGGTTATTATTTACCTAATTGTATTGAAATCATCATTAGTAGAGATTACTCTACTTATCATTATTCTTCTTTTAGATTCTACTATTAAGGAAAGTTATTTTTTGTCCTAGAAGGGTTAGAGGGATGTTGGTTCAATGAATGTCTTTAATATGGAGCATATTTTGAGGAAATGAGGTAATCATTTATTGAATTTATTCATAGGTTATGAATGTGAGGGGAATTCTAATTTTATGCCTCACTTTATGATTAGGATTTGAAGTATTTGGGTTTTAATGCCTAGGATATGTGCATTTTGATGTGTGATATTCACTCCATTTTTAGTTCTATTATCTGTAATAAGATACCTTTTTTCATCAAGATGGGAGGGTATTTGAATAGGATTGAGTCTAGGTCAACTGAGGAGTTAAGGTATAATTTGGAAGTATGGGAGATTCTCCATGTTGATGGCCTTACTAGTTTCATTGTTATGATCGATGACTATGATAAACATATATCTAATAAGTTTGTTATAAGTTAGAATGAGTGGATAGTAGATATAAAGAATGTTTTAGTAGAGATATTAGAGGGTTTTATTGCCCAAGTTATTAGTTTTAATATTAAGGAGATAGATTATATCAAAAATAGCAAGGATTATAAGGTAGAGAAAGAGAAATTTTTGATGGAGAATGAGGAATCGATCACCTATTAAGGGGGTTAATTGAGGGATCATTTTCTAGATCCATAAGATTATGTTGGTAAACATATTATGAGGTATGATACCCTTAAAGTAATTTATATGGTCATTCACTATTATGAATTTATTTTTTTAATTAATTCAGGCACCATATTCCTATTACTATTCCTTTTTATATCCTGCATTAATTGGAGAATCTAGTGATGGATGTGAAAAAAGTAAAAATAAAGGTTTGTTGCCATAGGAGAATATTTTATTGATTTATAATTTTTTAAATTATGTAAATTTTAGTCTTTCTCATCAATTAATTTTAAATAAGGGACACTATAAGGCAATGGAGGGTGTCAAAATAAATTTAAGAAGTGCTAATAGAGCTCAATAGAGGACGAAGAGTTCTATGGATCAGGTTGGGGTTTGTATTGACTGTGATTTTGAGATTGAGGTGATAGATTTATTGGGTAAGGTTGATAATAATACTATAGATTCTAGAGTGGATATACATGTAGATCTAGAGAAAGGATATTCTTCCAAAGAGATTACAAAGGATATTTAATTAAATGGAAATGAGGATAGAATTTGGGAGGTGGTTAAAGGTTTTTAGTTTCTTAAATAGGTGGTTTAGTGAATGTGGCCAATGCTATTAGGGTTGAGCCTAATATAGGCAAGGATAAGATTAAAATGGGTTTTTAATATTTTGATGATAAATTGAAGGATTAGGACAAACTAGTTCAAATAGGGGAGGAAGTTGAGTTGCACAAGGATTTTCTCCATTGGTTTATGAAGGACTGTACAAGACTTAAGGAAGTGGTAAATACTATGATTCAATATGGTTGTAGTTTCTATATTGAGGATAAAAAAATGGATTTTAAGATTCATATTAAAGAGTTAAATTATAAATTTGATACTTTTGAGAGACAAAATGATAATCTTAAGGAGAATCTCAGTAGTCTAGTTGAATTTAATTGTGTGGCTATGTATAATTGTATGAAAAGCATGGAGGGTCTAAAGCTTCTGGTTAAAAGGAAAATAATAAAAAAGGAGAGTGTTAGGTTGGATAAGAAGGCAAAGGGAATAACTATGTAGAAAGACATTGATCCTTATATTTTTAAAGATATAGATAAGACCATTGATGTGGTTTTATACACACCATAGATAATGAGGTAGCCTCTAACATTTTAGGATCTCAATGGAGGTAAACTCCATGTTAGGGAATGAGTTCTAGGTATGTGGTATTAACAACCTATTGATGGGATAAATGATAAAGTATGCAGGTTATTGACAAGGGTTTTTTAGATGGAGGTGTGGTCTCTTAAAAGGAAGTGAGAATCTATATGTGTTGGATGGATGGCTAGTTACTAATCTAAGGTGGTTTGATCTAAAAAAAATCAAAAAGGATGGAAAGGTAAGGTAGAAAATAAAGGTTTTTTATTTCATAAATCACTTCCTTGGTTGGTTCCTAAATAGACAAGTTGCTTTCAAAAAACCTATGGATGTTTTTTCTAGCTATTATACACACACAGTCAAACATGGCTAGAAGTCTAAGGGAGTATTGATATAAAAAACTCAAGGGCCTTAGTCAAATATTGATCTTTTTAGGGAAGATATTGCACACTCTTACTCAAGAGATTATGTCTCAGGCTTGGTGAGGTATCTAAGGTAGCTGTTGCACACACATTAAAAACTATATCAAGAAACAACTCATACACACTCAAAATAATGAATCAATCAACTTAACCATCTTAAGAAATGATTTTTACCAATAATTCAATAGTTTTTGCACATATAAGTTTAGTATATTAATTAAGACAATAAAGATCCCATTAGTAGTTTTTTCACACTAAGGATTATTGAAACATACAACCAAAGAAATAATCATCTAATTACGTAAATAGTGGAAATAAAATCTACAAACACATCAGTAAATAATCAAAATTTATAGTAATTTTGTATTCAAAAATTCTCTCTCCCTCTCATGTCCATGTATTATAGATTATAATTTCTTAAATAGACTTGGGGAAGGGGACATCTCATCCTCCAATTTTATGCAAAATCATTAAATGTGATAGTTAAAACTTAAGTTAGAACTACATTCAAAACCATATAAAGTCTGATTATAGTTATCAATTAGTCCAAGTTAGCCATTAAAAGATCATGCTATGTGTGCATGTATATAAAATAAAAGGCAAATTTATAAAAAAAAAAGATTTAATCTATAAGAAAACTATAAATATAGATGCACCACTACAAAACTATCCATACACAAAATCAGTCCTTTCAAGGTCATTTCATTTGAATATCTACATGCATTTTGGTGGGTGTCATGGATGAGGTGGTAAAAGTTGAAACTAAAGATGTTGACATGGAGATATAAGTAGAAAATCAATATTTCTTTTTATTCACCTCAATATCCTGGTAACACTTGTTTATGGCATCATGTTTTTGTCATATGATGTCCAAATTGAGCAGAGGTGGTTGGTGGATCTTGCTAACTTGAACAAATGACTTTGAAGGTTGTCCCTTAGTCATTTAAAAGTTATTCTTGAAAATATCTACCTCAATGACTTTATTTTTAGAGAAACACTTAATTCATCTTTTGTATCCTCCAACATTAGGCCTTGTAGACTCTACTTAAAGTTATTTGTCACCTCTTGTATGAGTTAATCAAAATTAATCTTGTTTATCAATTTCCCCATAGTGTCCTTCACCTTAGATAGCTTTAAATCATTTAAAAAATGGATAATCTAGGTTTCATGTGCTTGATATTTAGGAAGTAAAGCCTTAACTATTTGTAACCTTTCTTAAACTTCCTCTATTCTAATGATAGTCAAGTTAAGGTAATTAGATGCCTCAAGTGGTGTCATAAGGTCTAAATGGTTGTAGGTCTTATTACTTGTATATACAACTAGAATATTCAATTTATTTCTATCATTCCTCAAATAATTGAATAATTTGTGAGTTTTATTGAAATGTGGGTCTAACTCATCCCACATGAATTCTAGAGCCTCCAAATAATTATAACATCTATAGGTCGCATCTTGAACCTCTACCTCTTTGCCTACTAAGATGTTCATGGTCTTGGCCTACTCTCTCAATTGATATAACTCAGCCTATGGTTTGTGGCTTTCCATTTTTTTACCCTTATGGATGACTACCATGGCCTCTTCATATGCTTTAGCTAGGTTTAACAAATTATCAACATAAGGGACTACCCAAGATATGTATTCTACCTCTTGGTGAGGGAGAAGACTTCTTGTCTCTCCTCAAAAATTAGTTATCTACCCTTATCATCATCTAGATTCCTCTTCTTTACCCTCTATATACTCCCAAATGGATTATAAAATAGAGTGGTGATGGAGGGGGGTACAGTAATCTTGAATCTAGGCAATTAGGAGGTTTTTCTTCTCAAATTCATAGCCTAGGGAGGAATGTCCAACTGTGTTACATATAATTCTCTCAAGGTTATAACTACAACCTATTCCTTAACCTATTCAACTATTTCTTATTTCTTTTATGCTTTTTCAGGGATTTAAGGTAAGGAGGGACAAATTATCTTAGACCAATCCACCTCTCCAAACTGTGGTAGTAGATAGACTATAATAATTTGGGGTGTGGCCCTACCTTTGTTGGAACTTGTCATAATGGTTTCTTCTATGGAGGTGGTGGATGGAATATGAAGGTTAATCTAAGTGGATTTAATAAGGAACTATGGGGTGGTCATGGATATCTTCACCTTCCTATATGACTTCTTATTTGTCATTACTCTAATGGTGGTAGTACCATAAGGGATATAGGAGATAGCCATGATGGAAGTGAATGGAATGGAGGTGGATAGTGGATCAATGGTGGTGATGGAAACATCATTCTCAACCTTTAGGGTGAGAAAGGGGAACTAAATTAATGAAGTTTTAGTAAATGGATTAGTATAGGTGAAAGTAGACACTTTTACCTTAGGGGGCCTTAACATAGAAGAAATATAAACACTACCAAATATAAGAACAAAAGACAAAGGAGTATTCTGAATAGACTAGGTACCTAGGAAATCTTGCATGGAAGAATATTTATCCTTGATTACTTCAAGGTTTAATTCCTTATCTATTTCCAATTCTATGTTCTCATCAGAATCCTCTTGATCTCCAACATCTTCAATTTCAACAACCTCTCCCTTTGTCAATTCTAAGTGTTGGGGTCTAGTAGGCAAGCCTTATGATGATTCAACTATAGGATTTCCTATAGGAGTCCTAAGATTCCTTATATACATAATAAGAGTATTTAAATATGTGTGGGAGCCTTGATGGATTGATGAAGTTTCCTCTTCTATTGCTACCCCTATAGATGTGGTGACCTAAGCATGGGGAGTAGTAGTCATTTAAACCATGCTTACAACTAGCTCTTCCTATGCTTGTTCCTCCTCATCAAATTCTAGACTAATGGGATCCATTGCATGTTCTCCCTTGGGGTTAGGTTAAATTACCCTAGGTTCTTCTTTCATATATTTTAGTTTCAAATTTAGAGGGAGCCCTTAAGATGAGTAACTTACCTAGTCTTTTTATTATTCTAAAGACTACCCTTTCTAGAATTTTGAATGTTCACACACTTTATAAAGGGACTTCTTTCTATCTAATTAACTCATAGAGATTAATGGATACTCTTGGATCATCCTTAGATGTTCCTATTTTAATCTCATAATCCTTAGCCTTTCTAACACTTCTTCATCATATTTTTCATTTAAGAACAAAAATTCATATAAGGCTCATGGCTATAGGGGATATTTAATCATTATATGTGATTTTAAATAATGCCATGGGGATACCAATCCCTATATAGAAGTTTAGGGAAGGTATATCTCTTCTTCTTGCTACCGACTTCCCCAAAATGTTTTCTCATGGTGTATACCATTCTCCCATTGACTATGTGGTGGCCAAAATATAAACTTTTATTCTATCTGGATAGGTCTTTTTTTATACTCCACCATAGTTGAAAATAAATTTCTTATTCTTCCAAATTATCTATAACATACTTTAGGAGACACAAGGGGTGAACTTTATTTCCCCAAATCATTACGATGGTGAAGTCAGGACACAAGGAATAGTCCCCTCTAGTAGCAAGTCTCTTCACAATATTTTCTCTAATCATAGGCATAGGAAAACCATAAATGGCATACCAAACTTAAGGATAGACATCCTCTGAAACATTTACCATATAGGGATTGGTATCCCCATGGCATATTTACATATCCTTTGTTTTATGTTTGGGACCGGTCTTCATAAAAGATGTTAATAGAAAACCCAAATACCTAATTCCCATCAAATAAAATATTTGTGGAAAAAAAAATACAACATGTTATATATAAGGCTCTTAGGACCCATCCAAAAAAAATTACACAACAAGAATTCTGAATGAAAAATAGTCCATCGAACAAAATTTCTAAAACAAAATGTTTGATAAAATAAGTTGTTTTGGGGAAATTGTTTTGGATAAAGTGTTTGCCAAAAAAACTTGAAGACCAAATTCATTCAAAACAAAAGTTTTGAAGACTATAAGTCTGAATGAAAATTTGTTGAAAAAACACATGATGAAGAGTTATCAAACAAAATCCCTAAAACATAAAATACAAAAACCAAACCTATTGGAAAAAAATGTCTGAAACAAATGGCCCAAACAAAAATCCCAATGAGTAAAATCTTCCACTAATTTTTCCAAATTTTTTATGTCCAAAAATTTTTTATAGCTAAACAAATTCTAAAAAGGCATTAATAAAGTTATTACATAAAATGCATTCATGAATTGTCATATGTATAAACACTAAGAATTAATCTATTCAAGAACTAGCATGAACACATATGAAATATGCGCAATCAGAGAAAGTCAAAACTTATAAAAAATGGGTCCCCTCTTTCTTGGAGAAGAAGGGGGATGTTGGGTAAAAAAAATGGTGAGTTACAAGGGGAATACTCCTGAGTATTATAGAACCCAAAACTTTAGTTAGTAGCACAAAATAAAACGTGAACTAAGTCACAAAAAATACCAAAATTAGAAATATGAAAGAGACTCCTAAGCAAATTCACATGACATACTTACCCTCTTACTCCTGGATCAGTGTGTGTTTAACATGAATTTCATTTAATCCTTATTGTGATGATTTTTCAAAGGCTTAATGGAGTTGTAGGTTTTTTTCTAGTTTTTGTTAAATCTCATAAAAAATAAAGGAAGCTCAGGCATTGCTCTATTGCTAGCTAGACATCCATAGCCCAAATATAGATACCTTAGGTTCCTTCTCTTCCTCTTCATCATGATGCATGGTACATTGAACTTATTTCATCATGTGATCCATTTTGATTTTCTTTATATATTTCTTGGCTTGATTTCTTGATTGCACTTTTTTTTGTGTATTAGAAAGAAGAGAGATGGAACCTCGATGAGATGGTCTAGTTATAAAACAAATAAATATCAAAATGTCCCTACCAACCATAGCTATACTAAGAACTATCACATCTAACAAGTATTTAGTGTAATAAGTGCTTGGTCCAATGAATAATAAAATTTTATAAATTCATGTGAATTGCTTTGAGAGAAACTTCCACATACCTGGTAAAATTATTCAAGTGTGACATAATACAAAATAATTCATGGTCACCTTCCTTCATATTGAAAGCTCTAAACATAAAAGTATACCCAATTTATGCACAGGTCCCATGTTGCATTTCTTTTCAAAATTTCCTCTTTTCCGTAGATCTAATAAACATAAGCTAAATTGTTTTAGATTTTAGCTTGGCTAAATCAGATCATACATAATTCATATTTTCACAATAAACAAAAAAAAATCATATAAAAAACATTGAAACCTAATCTAAGAAAGCAATAAATCTAATCTACAAAAATAGGAAATCTACTCTATGAAAGCAGGAAATCTACTCTATGAAACTAGGAAATCTACTTTATGAAATCAAAAAATATACTCTAATCCTACCTATACCATGTTATTTTCATCAATCCATAATAAATATAGATGGTACATCCATGAAGTAGTGCTTCAAAAACTATCTATTGACTGGATAAGTAAGCTCATTGCCTTGTAAATCCTTCAAGAATGCATTATTTCCCAATATCTCTAAAATCTGATATGGTTCAATCCACAGTGGGGTAAAGTTGTTAGTTGTCATTTCTTTTCATGGATTTTATCCTAGATAAGAACTAGATCTAAAATCCTGAATGCTTTGATTTTTAATCTTTTATCAAACCATCACTTGACTATGTATTTGTGCTTGTTGAATGTATGTATGGATTCATTCCTTAAATCTTCCATTTCTATTATATCCAATAATTAAGACTTGGTTTTATCATTCAGTTCCATTTAGTTCTACATGAAATGATAAGTTAGTATCTTTAATATAATTGGAAAATTGGCCTACATCCATACACCATCAAGTATGGTGAAGCTTTAAGGGCTTGCTTATATCTTTTCCAATCTACCAAAAGAGCATACTTTAATAATTTTTTCCATTCTCTAGGCTTATCCCCAACTAATATTTTAATTTCATATATCAAATTTTTGTTTGTTGATTCTATTAGTCTATTTCCTTGGTGGTAATGGCTAGAGGATGATCTGATAGTGATATGGTTGTTATGTGCCCACTCAATAAATTCTATTGATATGAATGATAGTCCATTGTAATAAACCAAATAAATGGGGGTGTCAAATATACTGATGATATGTTACTCTAAGAAATGCATCACATCTTGTGCTCTCTAATTCTTTATGGCTATAGCTTCATTCCACCTTGTGTAATAATTTATAGCAGTAAATACAAATTTTAAACTACTAATGAATTTGGGTTAATGACACCAATGAAGTTTAAACCCCATTGGGAAAATGGCCTCCCTTAAATAATTGGTTATAAGGGCATTACTGCATGTACTTCCCTCTTTTCTAGATCTTGACATTAATGACATGTTCACACATGGGCACGGGTGTCCTTAAAAATAGTTGGCTAG
Source organism: Torreya grandis (assembly GCA_037957365.1). Lineage (NCBI taxonomy): Eukaryota > Viridiplantae > Streptophyta > Pinopsida > Cupressales > Taxaceae > Torreya > Torreya grandis. Next base: position 232,358 of record JARHVA010006869.1, read on the forward strand.
TATTAGCCCATTCTTAAGATCTTGGGGGCTATGATATTCTTAGATGGATGATCATTGCCTGTCTTATGATTCAAATTATCTATAATCTCTTTAACTTCCTCTGTAGACACACAACTAAGATAAATGCCTTCATAGTTTATTCTATAGAAAGATCCCTTCTTGATCATGAAATGAGTAGATTTGAGCCTCAAAGCTCTTTTTCACTCTCTATTAAATTTTAGGGGATAATGCCCATAAGAAATTAATGTATTATACTAGCATACCAATCTCCTTTAGATACCTAAGCTCACATACCTATTTAAGAGTAATACATGGATTAGGCATAGTCATGAGCTGAATGATGCCTTGACCTTGATTAATATTCATACGTCTAATTTATATATTTAATTCTTGTAAGTTTACCATCCATTTGCCTTCGTGTTCTCCTAATTCATTATGTGATAAGGTGGAATTGATAGAAGGATCAGGCACAATGACTATGGTTTTATTCCTCAAAATATAATGTCAAAATTTCTTCACTACCTTGACAAGAGTAAAATTATATTTATCAAGCATGGAGTACTTAAGTTCTGTATCTTTTAGATTTGTGACCATAAACACAATTAGGTGCTCAATTTAATCTTTCTTCTATGTTATATTAGCATTAATGGTATTTTATAAAGTGAATGTGTACAATTAGAAATCCTTTATGAAATCTAGATTGATTAGTATTAAAGCCTAGTATATTGCATCTTTAATGTCTTGGAAAGAATTTCTATCTTCAGTTGTCCATTCTATTTTGGCATCTTGCTTGAGCATTGCATTCATGGGTCTAACAATCTTTATAAATCCTGAAATAAACTTCCTTATGAAGTAAATCATTCCAAAAAATGATTTGAGATCCTTCTTACTATTTGGGGTGTAATTTTTGAAATTCCTTGAATTCTATATAAATTAATGATGATCCTATCTGTGGTGATGACATGACCCAAAAAATTACCTTTAGACACTCTAAATATTCTCTTATTTTATGCTCTTATTTAGGTTCAGTGAGATACCAAACCTTATGCACCTATCAAATATTGATTGGAGATGGCCTATGTGGTCATTCCTATTCTCTAAAAACACTATAAGATCATCCATGTAGATTATTATGAATTTTACATTTAATTCTTTGAATGCATGATGCATGGCACACTAAAAAATATCTCTTGAATTTATCAAGCCAAATGACATCCTCTTATATGCATAAGTTCCCCACTTTGTAGTAAATACAGTATTCATCCTATCTTTTGATTGTACCAATACCTAATCATATCCTAAAAATCCATCTAATAAGGACATCATTTCAAGACAACTTAATATTTGTATCACTTCATCCAATAAGGTAAGGGATAATTGTCCTTTTCAAAAGCTTTGTTTAGGTTTCTAAAATCTACACATAATTTGATCTCACTATTCTTATTTTTTACTAGGACCAAATTAGCCACTTAAGTAGAATTTTTAATTGGGAAAATGATCTTTGCACATAATAACTTTTCCACCTCTCTCTAAATGAGTCGCTCTAGTATAGGATTGACTAGTCTTTGCCTCTATCTAAATGGTTTGTGATCTAGATTTAGAGGAATCGTATCGGTAATGACCTAGGGGTTATATACTTTTAAATATTCATAAGTACAAGAAATAGCATATATGTACCAATTGATTATATCCTTCATTCATTGTCTTTCTTCTTGGGGTCTAACTAAGGATAATATTGACATAGTGTGGGTTGTATTCATCTCCTAAATTTTCCTTTTTGAAGTATGATTCATTGAACTTAGGCATTCTAAGCTGTTGAGCTTGAGGATATATATCAAATGGAATTTATAAAGAGATTAAACCTGTTAGAATGTGACTCTCTTTGATCTATAAAATACCTTCCTTGTCTGGTTCCTTTTGGAAAAGATGGTCAACTTCCTTATCATCGATAATTTGGGACTCAAACTACCCTTAATTGGTTAAAAAATTAATAATCTACTGGTCATCATCAAAGACATGGAAATTATCTATATTATTAGGAATAGAAGGGCAAGGAACCAATTCAATAGAAAATATTTTCACCTTAGATTATTGAAGGGGATCTAAATTAGTGATAGTAGTACTTAATGAATTTGTAACTTGATTATGCTCTCTAGAAATTGCCTTCATCTTGAAAGCATCAAATTTCTCAATTAGGTCCCATGCCCTATGTTTATACTTTCTTAGATAATATATCTTATGATGATATTTATTTCTAACCTAGTTAATCACTAGATTTGAATCACCTAGTACTAATATCTACTTCACATTATTCTTTAGTGCAAACTATAATCCTAGAATTAGAGCCTCATACTCAACCATATTATTAGTACAAGGAAATTACAACTTGTACGCTACCAATAATTTATTTCCTTGTGCATCAATCAACTTAACTCTTATGCTTGATCCTTGCTTGGATCTAGCACCATCAAAGTTTAAGGTCCATAACTAATTGTAACCTTCTATTTGTAGTTGTTGTTTTCTATTTTGTTTAGTGAAAGTGTAAATACTAAGGTCGGGAGATTCATACTTTACTTCTTCATTATTGACATCATACTCTATAATAGTATATTTCATTCTTGGTTCCTTATCTAATTTGATTTGATTTTTAATGTCTCTCCATGGTAACCAAATATGAGAAAAGTCTATAGAAAAGTCTCTAGACCAATCCCTACTCATTAACAACTCATAAAATTTAGGTATGTCCACAAAAAGGATATTGATGGTCATCTAAACCCATGGTTTAGATGTGCATATTCAAGTAACATCTAAACCCATGGTTTAGATGTTACTTGAATATGCACATCCTTAAATTCACCAACCACTACCACCAGTATATTTTCCAATTGTGAAAATATCCTCTTTAAAGGGCTTGGAGTCAAACCAAGATTCTAAAATATGGAAGTAGGCATAATAGTTATAGAACCTCTAGAATCAACTAAATAGTTATGAATGTTCTTACTAAATTCTCTAATAGTAAAAAATAATGGTGTAACTTCTGGTTTGATCTTGTAAATGACATTGGTGTTAGCAACATTTAATTTATATGTATATGCTTTTTTTGATCCATAGGTGTCTCCCAATAAGGGACTTTATCAATAGCTCCTTCTATTTAGAAATATGAGCTAACTTATAAAGAGTTATATTTGATTTGATCTTATTCATGTCTTCAATGATGTTGTATCCTCATTTTCTTGGTTCCTCCTTGATCTAAGTCTAATCAATTCCTCTTGTAAGAGGTGGATTTTTGTCATATTTAGGATTAGGTGGGATTGATATAGTATTTGGAGGAATAGATGTAGTGGAGGACCTCTTGTTACTTATATTATAACCACCTTTATGGAACTAATGGAAAGCATGAACTTCATCCATGTTGTCCATTAACACATTGTCTTCTTTGATTATAAAGGAAAGCTCATGAGTCTTGAAGAACATAACAGTGCTTGAAGAGATATGATCCTGATGGAATTTAGGAAGATTATGCATCTGGTCTTGCCTTATCACCTCCCTTTTAAATATTTCAAATGATACACAAAATTTAATGTAGTTGAGCTCACCATGATGATAAATATTATGAATTCTACACCAATTAGGTAGAGCCGTATATAATATATTAATCTCTAGAAGCTTGATAGGCTATTCTACATTATTTATAGGCATGTTGAATGGTTTTTTATACCTATAGAATGTAGGATTCTAATTTTGTTTTGGGGTGTTAGCATTACATATCTTCCTTTGTATGTCTAGGAAGTCATTTCTTAGCTTTTGAACCAAATTTTGAATAGCCTCAAGTTTTGTCTTTGTGGAGTCAATGCTTTATAGAATAGTAGTAGTAAACATGGCCAATTATTGATTTTATTGGTAAATATTGATCTACAAGTGATTGTTCAGAATCCATAGTTTGGTTACATTAATTATGTCATGGGAGGTAGTGTGTATAACTAATTTCTATTGATCACTAGGGTATTCTACTTTGCATATGGAATTAGATTCAACATTGGAAAGCTATTGTGGATGTTGGGTATAGTATGTACCTAAGGATTGATCTACCTATTGATGTTAATGGATTATTTGTATGCCATTCTAATTTATTAGTAATAACTTCTCTTCTCAAGAATAATGTAGCAATTATATCTATCACTTTCTTGTACATCTCTAATGCTAATGCTTCTTCTAGCTTATAGTCTAGGCTTAACCAATTATACATCTTTTGAAATATGGAATTGAAATCATAGAAAGGCTTGTTAGGATCTCTCTTCATATTGGTGAAGAGATAATATATTATGCTAGGATTGGTAACCTATCCAAATTGTGTAAGAAAATATGATTAACATGCATCCCAAGAAGTGATGAAATTTTCCATTAGATTTAAATACCAGTCATAAGTAAGATCCATTAACATAAAAGAGAAAAACTTGCATGTAAAATATTCATGGAAAACATTCATCAAACTCAAATCTAATTTAAAGGAATTAATATTACCTTCTACTATCCTTGCTCCTGAATGAGAAAAGGATGGTAGATACCATTCAAGATTTCTAGGCAAATCATGCATGTTTTTTAGGATGGTAATAGTAGATCCAACTAACCAGGGTGACTGAGCCATTAAAGGATTAATAGATAAAGGGTTATTTACTAGGGAAGGAGTCTTAGGTCTATTAGGAACATTTGGTATACTTTTAGGTCTCCTATGATGTGATAAGGGTGAGACTAGAAGGGTAACCTAGGAATTAGATTTTGTCACTCTCTTGGGTGACTCTAGTGTAACTCTATATATAAACTAACCTCTTTTATCAAAGGTTCAAGTCCTCCTTCTAGTGAAAATAATTTTTTTATTTAGTTTTATGCACACCATAGACAATGAGGTATCCTTTAATGTTTTAGCATCTCAATGGAGGTGAACTCCAGTCTAGGGTATGAGTTATAAGTATTCGGTCTTAACAACCTATTGATGGGATAAATAATAAAGTATGTAGGTTATTAACAAGGGTTTTTTAGATGGAGGCATGGTATCTTAAAAGGAAGTGAGAATATATATGAGTTGGATGGATAACTAGTTTTTAATATAATGTGGGTCGATATCAAAACAAACTCAAAAATGAGGGAAGGGTAAGGTAGAAAACAAAGTTTTATTTTTTTTCAAAAATCACGTCCTTGGTTGGTTCCTAACATGACAAGTTGATTTTAAAAAACCTATGTCTATTGTTTACAACTATTATACACACACAGTCAGACACACATGGAAGTCTAAAGACATACTAATACAGGAAACTCATAGGCCTTAGTCAAAGATTGCTCCTTTTAAGGTAGTTGTTGCACACTCTTACTCAAGAGATTATGGTTTGGGCTTAGTGAGGTATATGAGGTAGCTGTTGCACACATACATAAAACTATATCAAGAAAGCACTCATACACACTCAAAATAATGAATTAATCAATTTAAATATCTTAACCAATGTAATTTACAAATCATTCAATAGTTATCACACATCTAAGGTTTGTATATTAATCAAGACAATCAAGAACCCATTCAAAAATTTTACACACTAAGGATTATTGAAACATACAACCAAAGAAATAATCATCCAATTACACAAATAATGGAAAGAAAATCTAAAAATACATCAGTAAACAATTGAAATTACTTGTGCTTTTTTTATTAAAAATTTCTCTCTCTCTCCCATGTCCATGTCTTGTTGACTACAATTACTTAAATATACTTGGGGAAGGAGTCACCTCATCCTTCAAGTTTATGAAAAATCATTACATGTGATAATTAAAATTAATTTCTAACTACATTCAAAACCATATAAAGTTTGATTATTTTTATCAATTAGTCCAAGTTAGCCTTTACAAGATCATGCAATCTGTGCATGTATATAAAAAAAGCAACTTTACAATAAAAATCTCAAATATATAAAAAAAATATAAATATAGATGCACCACTAAAAAACTATCCATGCACAAAATCTAGCCTTTCAAGTTCATGTCATTTGAATAAATGCATACACTTTGGTGGGTGTCATGACTAAGGTGGCAGAGGTTAAAATTATAGATCTCTACATAGAGCTAGAAGTAACAACTTGAGATTGCTTCTTATTTACCTAAATCTCCTAGTTACACTTATTTGCAATATCTTACTACTATTGTATGATGTCTAAATTGAGTAGAGGTGGTTGGTGGATCTTACTAACTTGACCAGGTAAATTTGCATGTTGCCCCTTAGTCATCAAAAATTTATTCTTGGAGATCTCCACATTGGTGACTTTATTCTAAACAACACTCAATTTACTATTTATCTCCTCCAATGTTAGGACCTATAGACTTTGCTTGAAGTTATTTATCACCTCTTATATGAGTTGATCAAAATTTATCTTGTTGATCAATTTCCTCATGGTGTCCTTCACCTTAGATAACTTTAAATCATTAAAAATTTGGATAATCTGGGTTTCATGTGCTTTATATCTATGGAGTAAAGCCCTAACTTCTTATAACCATCCCTAAGCTTCATTTATTCTAATGACAACCATGTTAAGGGAATTAGATAAGTTGAGTGGTGTTATAAGGTATAAATGGCTATAGGCCCTATTAACTTTATATGAAACTAACATCTTTAATTTATTTCTATAATTCCTTAAAGAATTAATAATTTGTTAGTTTTATTGACATGTGGGGCTAGTTCATCCTGCATGAATTCTAGAGCCTCCAAAGAATTGTAAAATCTAGAGGCTACATCATGTACCTCTACCTTTATACCTACTAAAATGTGTATAGTCTTGGCTTGCTCTCTCAATCACTCTAATTTAGCCTCTAGTTATTTCCTTACCATTTATGTACCCTCATGGATGGCTACCATGGCCTCTGTGTGCTTCAACCAGGTCTAAAAAATTCTCAACATAAGGGGACTATTGAGACTACCTATTATGCCTCTTGGTGAGGGATAAGACTTCTTGTCTCTCGTCAAAAATTAATTCTCTACCCTTGTCATTCTTTAACTTCCTCTTCTTCACCCTTTTTATGCTCCCATATGGATTCTCGAATAGAGTGCTGATGGAGAAGAGTTCATTAATATTAAAGCTAGTCAATTGGGAGGTCTTGCTTCTCAAATCCATAGCCCAGGGAGGAATGTTCAACTATGCTACATCTATTTCTCTCAAGGTTGTAACTACAACCTCTTCTTTAGCCTCTTCAACTATTAGTTGTTTATTCTATGATTTTAAAAGGATATTAGGTAAGGAGGGCCAAATGATCTTAAACCAATCCACCCCTTCATACTGAGGGAGTGGATGGACTATGATAATTTTGGGCTTGGCCTTCCTACCTTTATTGGAAATTATCATAATTTTTTCTTATATAGAGGTGGTGGATGGCATGCAAAGGGTAATCTGAGTGGATTAAATATGGAATTATGGGGTGACCATGGATTTTTTCACCTTCCTAGATGCTTTCTTATTGTTTATAGCTTTAATGGTGGTAGTACCTTAAGGGATAAAGGAGATAGCCATGATGGAAGTGAATGAAATGAAGGTGGATAATGGATCAATGGTGGTGGTAGAAACATATTTCTTAACATTTGGGGTGAGAAAATGGAACTGAATGAATGAGGATGTAAAAAATGGATCAATAAATGTGTAAATAGACACTTCTACCTTGGGTGTCCTTAACATAGAAGAAATAGAAACACTACCAAATATAAGAACATAAGACAAAGGAGTACTCTAAATAGACTGGATACTTGGGAAATCTTGCATGGATGGCTCTTTATCCTTGATTGCTTCAAGGATCAAGGAATTAGCTATTTCAATATTTATTTCCTCACAAGAGTCCTCTTCATCTACAACATATTCAATTTTAACATCATCTCCCTTTGTCACTTTTGAGTGTTGGGGTCTAGTAGGCAATCCTTAAGATAGTTAAATTATGGTACTAACTATAGGAGTCTTAGGCTTCCTTGTATACACAATATGGGTCTTTATATATGTGGGGGAGCCCTTTTAGATTGATAAAGTTTATTATTCTATTGGTACCCCTATAGAGGTGGTGACCTCAGCCTAGGGAATAGTAGTCATTTCAACCATGCTTATAGTTGGCTCTTCCTATGATTTCTCCTCCTGATCAGAGTCTAAAATGATGGGATCAACTACATGTGCTCCCTTAGGGTTAGAATAAAATACCCCAAGTTCTTCCTTCATATATTTTAGTTTCAAATTTAGAGGGAACCCTTGAGATGAGGAACTTTCTTGGTCCTTTTATTATTCCATAGACTATCCTCTCTAGAAGTCTGAATGTTTTTATAATTTATAAAGGGACTTATTACTATCTAATTCCATAATAGAGACTGAGGGATCCTCTTAGATCATCATTATATGGTCTTATTTTAATCCCATAATCCTTACCCTTTATAAAACTTCCTCATCATATTTTGCATTTAGGATGAAAAAATCATATGAATAAGGCTTGTGGCTATAGGGGATATTGAATCCTTGTATATGCTTTTGAATAATTCCAAGGGGATCCTAATCCCTGTGTAGAAGTGTAGGGAAGGGATAACTCTTCCTCTTGCTTCCCACTTCCCCAAAATGTTTTCTCATAGTGTATACCATTCTCCTAATGACTATGTGGTTGCCAAAATATGAACTTTTCTTCTATCTATAAAGATCTTCTTCTATACTCCACCATAGTTGAAAAGTAATTTCTTATTCTACCAACTTGTCTAGAACATACTTTGTGAGACACAAGGGGTGAACCTTATTTCCCTAGATCATTATGATGATGTATTCAAGATACAAGGAATAGTCCCCTCTAGTTGCAAGTGTCTTCATAATATTTTCTACAATATTGGGCATAGGAAAATCATAAATGGCCTACCAAACTTGAGGATACACATCATATAAAATCTTCACCATGTACTTTATATAGGCATATACGTACATGAATTAAAACTAGTCACAAATAATATTCTTAATGAAATCAATGGTTGGATTCCATAGTTCATCGTGGACCTTGTAATAAGTCCCCATGATAGCATCTAATAAATAAGACATCATATAAAATGGCCCAAAGGAATGGTCTACTTGTATTTATGGATAATATTATCCCTTAATTAGAAACTAATTATTTCTCCTAATTTGAATGCAACATCACTCATCAACATCATATGCAACAATAATAGCCAATATAAATTAACAAAGTGAATGCTCAGCATATCATAGAGTCTATTCAATATCACCATCCAATGCATATCCCCATCATTAATTTGTCTATGGGAGTATCCTCATTTGGTTTCTTCCCTTTGAAAGTGATGGTTTGTTCAGGGAGAAACCATAAAGATAACACCTTCTCAATTGTGTTCTCTACATTCCACTACACCAATCTATGCTTGTCCAAGTATGCATCAGATATGAGTAAAGATAGGTATCTATGGAATTTTTCTCTTGAAATGCAAGTAATGACCATTTTATTTACAAGATTATGAAGGAAGGCATCATATATGACCTTGCCTATGAAAAATAATTCATTCAAGAGGTCGACGCATGGCATCACCTTAGGCTTGGAAATATTAAAAGGCAATCCTTATCTCTTTAGGGAAAGCAAATCCTTGATAAAAACTCTCTCAGAGAGATATATTGTCCATATGTAATGAGAATATATCTATAGAATCAACAAAATTCCATATCTCTAAATAATTTATGTACCTATTATCTAAAATAACAATGTTAAAGACTATGTTGGTAAACTCTTTGGAATCCTTAATTGAGTAGTGGGATGATAGAATTACTCCTTTGAATGCCCTAGATAAAAATTAAATTATTGTATATGCATTCTATGTTGATTAAAATCTACTTATATGTACTTTATGTGTTGTATGATCAATCCCACTCTCACTTAGTCATTGTTTTACTCTTAGTCTCCTCGTAGGTAGTAGTTAGGGCTCTTCATTGCATAAAATAGAAATAGACTTAAAGTGTAAGTTTATTTGAAATAAATGAATTTTTTGATTATTGTACATCATGTATATGTCATATCACATTTATTACAAACTTATGTGATGTAAATTCCCAACATCCACTTCTTTTATATTTCCAATAGATTTAAAAACTTGTTAGTTCACATTAGTGGGGAAATTTAACATAATATTAGGAAACATTTTAAATTTATTCTACCAAGTATAACAAGTCCCTTTTTTATCCTTGGTATTCAGGTGTTGTGTTAGGGACCAGTCTTTAAAAAAGACCTGCAATAGAAAGCTTGATGACCTAATTCTTGTCAGACAAAATGTCCAAAACAAAAAGTTAGATAAAATAATTTGTTTCAGGGAAATTGTTTTGGACAAAATATCTCTAATAAAAACTTCAAAGACTATATTTATTTAGAATATAAGTTACAAATACCATAAGTCCAAATGAAAATTTTCCAAAAAAACACATGTTGAAGAGTTACTAGACAAAATCCCTAAAACACAAAATTTGAAAACCAAACCTGTCTAACAAAATATCCAAAACAAAAGGCCCAAATAAAAATCCTAATGATTAAAATATTCTAATAATTTTCTCCAAATTTCTTAAATCCCAAAAATATGCATAGCTCAAAAACTTTTGAAAATGAATTAATAAAGTTTGTCCATAAAATTCATAATGCCATGCTAGAAAATTTAATCCTCATAAGTATAAACTCTAATAATTAAACTGTTTAAGAACTATCATGAACATATATGAAATAGTCTCAATCAAATAAAGCCAAAAACTCAAGAAAAATGGGTCCTCTCTTTCCTAGAGAAGAAGGGGGATGTTGGGTATAACAAAGACTATTAAGAACATGATGGAGAGATGGGATAAAGTGTTTTGTGGATGGCGTTATCCTAGGTGATATGACACTCTTGTTGTTTTTTCTTATCTTTTTGTTGTTTTTGTGTTATTATTTTAGTTTTGTAGTGTTTTGTGTTTTTTTATCAGACTATATTATTATATATGGTTTTATGACCATGCCTCTAATTTACTTATAAAGTGTAGGTTCCCTCTTTAAAAACCTTATTTACCAATAAAAAAACATGTTCCCCCACCTTTTAAACAAGTGTTATCTTCAATGTTGCCCATCTATGGATCATATATATGAAATATGCATCCTCCCATGTCATGTTCTTTCTTGATAGGTTATGCCACTTGATAATATACTCAATGATAACTTGTAAAAACCTAAATGTGGTGAAAGACCCTATTACACAATGTCTTTTCCCTATTTTATCATGATTACTACACTTATGTATAATTTTTTGTCTCTAGGATTTCTCCCACCCGACATTATTCTTTATATAATCCTTAAGCCCTCTTATAACATATGATTATTCTCTAAATATATTTATTAGAAACATCAAGACTAATTTTAGATATTTATATACTACTAGTCAAATAACAAACCTTTATATTTCTTGGGATGGGAATGGTAGACTCACCATGTATACCCTAGGAAGAAATAATGGCTTACTATTTCTATATTTTATAATTTTATGGGTCCTTTCACCTTTTTAGTGCTTAGTATGACTTAATTTTAACTTGTTTCTCTTTTTTACAGTAAAAATAAGTGCATGTCATTTATTAAATCATTCTATTTAGACCAATAAATTCTAGACCATTTATTAGGCATTAGTCATATTATGACTCATATTTCATTATTTAAGCTTTGGTGAACCATTGTTATATCCATAAATATACTTGTAATAGATTCATCGATTGATACTTAAAATTTTGTACATCACCCTCTTGTACCAAAATAATTCAATAGGAAAATTACATATAATTTCATCTCCATATATACAAAATAGGATCTCCTACTCAATATTCCATTGAAGCTAAACAAAGTATAAGAGGTATGATTTTATCATGTAGATCAAATCTAATAGTGGTTTACCAACCCATATATATTTTTTTGTTGTGAATTAATGGTAAGATAGGTCAAGAAGAAGGAACAAGAAAACATTTATATAATTATTCCCATAAAACTAGAAAAGTCTATAGTCATACATGTACAGTAACTAGTTGTGAAGTGACACAAGAAAATTCAAAAAATAAAAATGATCAGAATACAAAATTGGCATAGGAAGACATGAATAATAGTCAAAACAATTCATCACTTCTCCTAACCTAGGCATGAATGATGTAAACACCATTCTTGTTTCTATATATTCAACACTTCAAATCTTATAGACATTTAACTATGGGCCTGCATAGATAAAATACTCATTCAAAAATCTAGAATTCATCAATGTGTGACTATTCTATCATAGTTTGCCTATTTTCAAGTTCACTTTTCAATTCAACATTTTCATTTTGAATGTGTAATGTTTTCATTACATAAGGAGAGGTTTGAATTATGTTTAATAATTTATCATAAACTTATCTATATGTTATTATTTTAGTTAATTATGTAATGGAAATGAACATAATTAAATTTTAACTAATTTTTTTGGTGAATCCTATTGACCATTTTTTTCACCATGGAAGAGAAACATCCAATTTATTTCAAGGCTTCAAGATCAACCAAAAAAGATAAGTTAGAAAAGGAATCGAGCCTTCATGCTTCAAGGTTTTGGTCTTCACATATTCTGACATGAATGATTTAAAAAGAGAAAATAAAACATATTTTTAATGAGGTCAACCTTAATTATTTTTAACAAAAAGGTGGTTGAAACTTTTGCATGACTAATAATTTACAAAAGTTCTAAAGACTGAGAATTGTGTCATTTTTTTGCGTAAAGGCTAAAAAAGTAAAAGTTGTGAGGTTGTATATATTCACCTAGTGCCATGTTTCAATATTTTATTAGTGTAGAGACTTTTAAAAATTATTTTAGACACTTAGAAAAATTTATTTAATGTTTCCAAATAGATGTACATGTCAAAAAAGTAGTGGGTAAGAAAGTTAGTGGGATGCTTCCATGTCTCATAATCTCAATGATACAGTGACCTAAAACCATTTTTATAGGTTCAAAACCATCTAATAATAGGCTATAAGGATGATAACACATGGTGAAATATTACTTCTCCATAGAATTAGGATGGTATATGAAAGCCCAATAGTGTGTTGGAATAGTGGGTGAGTGGGTTGATGCCACATGGTGAAATATTGCTTCATCATAGAGATAACAATTAACATCCATTTGAAGCCTCATTTGAGAAATGAAAGAGAAGGAAGGATCCATGTAGAAGGGGTTAGGAATGAACCATAATCAATCACATGGACCTGGCATATCCTAGGGATTTATATCCATATCAAAGGAGGACACATGAGATCTTATTAACCTAGAATTTTCCCATACTAACAAACATATAATGACATAACAGGGTTTCTAAGACAATGAAGTGGTTCTATGTGGTAGTAATCATAGGAGAATTAGCCTAAAAAAGAAATAAGATAGTTGGTGGAGCCCAAAGAGGAATATAATTGCATAATTAATAAATACTTGAATGATATTAATGTCAACACATATCTGGAACCTACCACTGAGGAATTTGTTTGCATTTACACTAGTAATGTTTGAGACTAATTCAACATCTTATTTAACCCATTTAACTATAAAATGCATGAGTATACTATGTAACTACATTGATTCATAAAATCAATTATATAGTGTCCTAACCAGTAAATCATGGCACAACTTAGATCCAACTCATAGAATGAGTGGAAAGATGATGGAATTTGGACCTAGTCATCAAAGGAGAAGTTAAAATCCTAAATGATCATGAGATATAGTTATGAAATGTGGTCATAACAATCCCAAGGATATCAAAACTACATCAATCCACATCCTTAATCATGATTTAATGCTAAAACTCCCCAAGGTATTGGGTAAGACTGAGGGAAACCCTTGAGATTTGGAATTTGCCTATTTAAGTAGGAAAATTTTAACCACAATGGGGGACTATTTTAAGCACACAAATGTTATAGAAAATCTTCCATATATGATATCTCTACTAATTGTAACAAAATTATACCCTTATAGAGACTTATACTATTGTATCTTATGCTTTTGAATGAATAATAGAGTTGATGTTGCCTTCTCATATGCCTATATCTTATGTGAATTCATGGGATTGTTGATATTATCATGTGAATAAGTTGATTTATCTTTGATTTTTTTATCTAATTCCCTCACCTTTATATAGGATAATACTCATTTTTAGGTTATAGGTTGGGTGATATTAAGTTCATGTAGTGTTTATTTATGGAGTTTCACCATTATCCCCTATAAGGCCATTTTATAGCCCTTCTAAGTGTTGTCACAAGCTCCTTACCTCCACACAAAAAACTTATATAGAAGACATATAATATCATGAGTTATGAATTTATTAGATCTTTTACCTTCATTCTATATGTTTAAGAGAGTAGAGGATGTAGAAATGTAAAACTGGCCAAAACTAGCTTTCAATCAGAATTCAAATTGATTTCTACTAACTATTGTAAATTAAGCCTAAGAATCATTAAATATCCCAAATTTACTTGTGAATCATTCATCAAATCTCAAAATCATGTTGAGACATTCCTAATGGTGGTATTATATTATATGTAATAATAACCACTCATATATTCATACCTAATCACCTTATAACATCAAAAAACTATCAATTTGGCCTATGGACTAATTAAGTGGGGAACTTTCACACTTAAATAAAATATTGAAAGAGTTAAAAGACTAATATAAATCAATCAACAAACTAAACAAGATTAAATGCCTAGTTGAATTATCCATTTGCAATTATTGAATATGTAAAAAATGAAATTCAAAAATTCAAAAAATCCTATCTTTTCATCATTGGCTTTATGAGTTGTAGATATCTTTGAAAATATCCTAAAATATATAATTTTGAGAACCATGCCTAGTAATTGTAAATAATAATTACTTGAAAACTATTATCTCTTTTGGAGTTAGTTTTAACTCACCTAGGTTTAGTTAAAATACATTACAAGCATAAACTCAACCTTAACTCACCTTGGGTGAGAGTTAGTTCCTAAGGATATAAGTATAAGGAAATACCTCTTCATTTCTAAGCTTGGATATTATAGAGTTATTATGCAAGATTTATTCTATAAGACTCATGAAACTAGTGTTACCATGCCCAAATCTTAAGCCAAGAAATCACAATCTAAGGTGAAAAGGAGATAAAGAGTCAATAAAACTCCATTTTCAAATACTTCTTGATGCACAAGCTGAGAAAGCCATTTAACAAAGAATTTTGAGTTCCTAAGGAATGTAAAAGAGTTATGTCTTTTATGTTTTTTTTTGTGCTTTCATTTAGTTTTTTACTAAGCTCTCCCTAGTGTCTAGGATAGATGTGTTAGGATATTATTTTGTTCATTTCATTTGTTTTATGAGACTAACATAATACTAACCTCCCCTCTATATTGGAATCCTATCTCACATTTTGGCACATGTGGTGGGACCTGTACCCCATGAAGTTGTTCCTAAGGCCTTTAAGAGCATTCTAATAATTATTTTTTGATAAAAAATTGAGATTAATAATAAAAATAGGTGAAAATTGGAGTCTAAGGGATGTTTTTATGGAAGCCACAAAGTTTCCCTATGTAGTCATGATTTTTCTCTCTGGAGTTGTAACATTGTGGTAATATCGCTAGTCACATAGTCATGGTTTTGTAGTTTTAATTGCATTTTTGTCATTAACTGCAAAAGTTGTTACTAACTATTTAGGCTTGAAACAAAACTTGTGATATCATAATTTATCTAGTTTGATAGTTACGATATCATTCCAAAAGTGGTGATATTATAATATCACTAGTCTGATAGTGGTGATATTACTAGAAATTCTATGGTTTTTCTTAAACTTTGGCAATATTACTTTAAATCGCTAATGGTATGTACTAACTTTTCAAGTCACGTCTCAATATTACTATTATTGTAGTAGTGATATTGCATTTATTTTAGTGGTTTTACCATTAGAGTAGTGATTTTGCATTTTCATGCTCTTTTTCCTCATAAGTTGCAGTATTATGGTGGCAGTCATCATTTTACAAAGATAATTATAGTTTTAATCTATGTTCTACAATTTTGAAATGCGTGTAAACCTAAGAGAAAGATTTGGGATTTAATTTGTTCATCCATGAAGTTATTATAATAAAAATGACTCTCTAACATGTTTTTCAAGACCCAAAGGTCACAAGGAGACATTTAAAACACTTATAACTTGCAAATTTCACATTTGAAATTGGTGTTTTAATTATCTTTTTGCTTAAGTAATTTTCATTTTTCAAAGTTTAAAAAAAATAAATACTAATGGGCCCAAAATTTTCACAACACATCTCATTTTGGTGCAATAAAATAAAATTTTACATTTAGTTACATGCTTTTAATAGTTGTTTGTTTTATGCTTGTTTGTTTAAGCAAAACTAGTGATACATGTACGTTATCCCCCCATCTACGTTAGGGAACTTGGGTGACCAAATTCACTCATTATTTTTCTTGGTTTATTTGGTCCAAATGATGAAAATAAAGTCACTAAGTCCCTCCCCAAATTTATATGGTTTGGGTAACCCCAAAATGACCCTAAAGTTTTTTCACTTATTTTTATTTATCATGCATTTTGGCTTGTGAGTAGGAGTTCATCGCCTCTTCATGGGTTAGATAAGGAAACATTGACTCAAGAATTAATATCCTAGTATAATTTCAACCCCACTCCATAGTGGGGTATATAAATTGAGTTGGTGAATTATTGGGATGGTAGCTTTAGTGATTAAACTACCTCTATTAGTGACTATTACCCTTGAAACATATGATTAACTTAGACATCAAACTACACTAAGAAAATAATAGATGTAGTGGTTATGAAAAAGATAAGAACTTATAATAATAATCCTATTGATTTGGATCCAATTTATTTGGTCATCTATAGTGTTAGCCACACTTGGGACCATCTAGAAATGAGCAAAAATTTATAGTTTAGAACAACCCCACTTACCACAAACATACTATTGACGTAAGGCAAGTAGCTTGAAGTTACAAGTCATAGTAAAAACTATTAAGACAAGAGGGGGCCTAAAAACCCTAATTTTAAATCACTTATACTTTTTGATTAACAATTAAAATCCTCTCAAGAGCGAGTATATTGATGGAATTTGATAGTATTATACAACCTTGTCATTTTTAGGATTTAGGACATTACACTTAAGTGTTTTTTTCATTTTATCCTTTTATTACATGGTATTGAGTCTAGATATATATTTAGTTAGTTATACCATGTTGAAAATGAGTCTTTTTTATACATCACTCCATTTGAGGAGGAATTACTCCACCCATTTAATATCATACATGTCCCTTAGTCTTTTTATCAACCTTTGTTTGTGTTTATCATTTGATTAAAAAGGGTGACATTATGATGCCCAATTCATTTCAAATATTATTCCTTTAATTATAGAAACAAACCAACATTTACATATTTATAGTATGATAACATCATTGCATTACTCGAATCATTTCACAAACTTGTTTGTTTTGTGTCTAAGATTCCAATTTTGAAACCAAACCATGTGTGCCTTTTTAGATATTTACATAATGTCATTATACTATCCATTATTATCTATCTTGTTGTTTATTAAAAAAATCCTAGATTTCTATGTTAAGTATGAAATTAACCTTGACAAGTTCAAATCCAAACATTAATTAATTTCTACTTATGCCTTGTGTAATTTTGGCCTAGACATCGATCTTTCTCTTTTGGGTTGTGTAAATTAGGTTAATTATTTATTTAATTTGAAAATTATTGTTTATGCCTAGATTTTGGAGGAAATAGCCTATATTACATTTGCCTATTGTTTCATGACTTATACCAATTGACCAATTTCATGTTTAAATCCAAATGCCTAGTTTAAGCCAAAGTGTTTCAAATTTGTTAGATTAAATCTCTTACCTTGTGTTGTTTAAAGTCTAACTTTTGTGACTTTTTAAAAAGACCTAAAAAATGCTTATTTTGAGCCTAGATTTTGTGCCTTATCCAAAATACCTAGCAAATTTTGTTTTATTATATTATAATTGTTTGAGACACTTTGCACCTAGAGTTTGGCATTCTAGTTTTTATTCATCCACTTGACCCTTTTTTGTAAGACATTTGATGTTAGAATATTTTGTACCAATTTTTAGCATAGACCTTTTGGAGATACAGATCCACTTTTAGATCAAGTTAGACCAAGTTCAAAATATTTGTCCTTTGGACATTGTTTTTTAAGAGTTTATATAGCTCTTGGTCTTTGTCACAAAATATTCATCATTAATTCGAATATGTCTCACTATACTCATAGTGGAGCCATGTACAATCTGGGATATGATAATGTGGTTGCACAAGATGACTTTGTTCAAGAATCATATGGTGATGATGTAATTAGTGAGATGAATCCTTATCCTCCTTAAAATTATCAATCTAGGGAACAAATCTAAGTTAATTTAGCTCACTATTTGGTTAACATGCCTCCATACTCAAAGTAGGACCAATAATAAATAATATTATACCTAACTAGCATACCTTTGGTTTTAGACCAAGTTCAAAAATAAATGTACTACATTATGATTCCATTGACATAAAATATCTATTTTTTGATTGTCACTTACTTGAAAATAAGGAAAAAGTTTTAATCAGAGTCGTATAAATAGGGCCAAGTTTATAGTATACTTTCTCATGAAAACTTGCCTAGTCTAGTTAGAGTGCCTTCAACCATGACATACAACCAAACCATTGAACATGCCTCTAATATCAATCCTCAATCACTCGTGTCAATGAAATAATCAATATCAACATATGTTTATCATAGGCAAAGGCATCATAGATGGCCACTTTATATATATGTAAATAACATACCAAACCTATTTAAACTTAGTGTCTAGTTTTAATAACATGAACATGTCAAATTCTCCTCTTATTGAGCTAGCTCCTTAAATAGGAGTCTTAATCAAATTAATAGGCCAAAAAAATTTGGGTATAGACCCATTCCCATAAATTACTACAGTTGGATAAATTTTCAATGTCCAAACTATTAAATAAGTATCTACTTCTTCTACATAGAAAAGTGTACCAAATACGGTGGATAACATGCAAGTGTCATCTAATCTAGGCCAACGTGGTTTAACTACACAAACAACTAGCCCAAAAAAGTGCCTTTATTTAACACCATAAGTGGTTCACAATAGAATGGTGAAATAACTCCTATGCCCCAACCATAACAAATTACCTCAATCCTAAACCAACTGCCTCATCAATTACATGGATTAAGTAGTCAAACTCAAACCAATTCCTTGCCTCAATAAAACATGATGAATATTACTCTACCATAATAGGTGATGAATATAATTACACAAAAACATGCATAATATAATATACCAATGTAGTATATGAAAAACATTTCACCATCTTAATAGGGGCAACTAATGTTCCACTTGATCAAGTAGTAAAGAGTATACCTCTTAAGTAGTAGACCAACATGCCTTTACAATCATAAACATTGTCTAATGAAAAATGTATGTTTATTTATCATCAACAAATTCCAAATAACCAATAAGTGTCTACTTCACAATAAGTTTTCACACAACTAAGAGGTAACATTATCCAACAAGTGTCAATTAGGTAATAATTTCCTTTTAACATGAAATAAATTCAATAATGGGACCTTGTCTCACAAAAAGTTACCCTATTCATCTATGTTTGAATAGTCAGTAGCAAGCCCATATTAAAACTTAATAGGAATATTAATTTACCCAGATTCATATCCTTTCATCTCAACCATAATTCCCTCAAAACTAGGCCTATATACTAAATCCTAACCAGAATATTACACCATAACTTGTGTAATTTAAATAATCACAACCTACTCTAGATATGAATATTATTGGTTAGTTTCCAAACCAACATTAAAAAATAAACCATGCCTCCATTATACCTAGATCAAGTTAATTTTCCTTTGACCACCCAGCATTCACCTTGGGGCAATGTTTCATCCAGTTTCTAGCATAAGAACTCTAATAAATATAGGATGCAATTTACACCATCCAAGCTGGGAAGAATACCAATAATTTTAAGTTATATGACATGTGATCCTACCCATTTAACATGGAGTATATATATACACCATTACCTCAAGGTTATGAGCCACTAAATTTTTAAAAATATAAGGGTAAAGGAGATCTTAAGGACCATTTAACTAAATTCTTTGTTACTTGCTAGTTAGTGGCTTACAATGACATATACATCCTAATTTTATTTTCTTGGAGTCTATTGGATGAAAAAATAATAAGATCAGGGGTGAATTATTCTTCAAAAACCTTTTTTTAAATTCCACTTAAGCATTCATGAATATTTATTCAAGTATGTGGATCAAACAATGCATAAGCAATCAATTATACAAGCATGAAACATAAGAACACAAGATAATACAAATTATGTGTGAGAAACCCTCAATGGGATCCAATGACATATAAAAATGGACTATATTCCTATAATATAAAAATGAAATTTAGTGAAGCATCAACTTTACATGGGGTACCAACCCCAACTAGCTAAGCACCAACTCAACTAGGCTTTAAAAAGTACCCACTTGTAAGGAGGAACCAACCCACTAGACGACTCAACACCAACTGAGATACCTAAAAAAAAGTATCACCTTCATAATTCATTTTTTTCATACAATATATGATTATGTCCCTCGGCTCTTCACACACTTCTATCCTTCTCAAACTAGCCTATAGCCTTCTTCCCTCAACTAGCCCTCTTTTTGACTTGATTACGTCATATAACCTTGATCCTCATATACATAACCTATGTAATCTTCATCACTGATCCTATATGATCTTAAAACTATCTATAATACCCTATTATACTCACCAATGTGTTATCTTTCTCGTTTACCCTCTTTACATATAAATAGGTTTAAAATTATGGAGTATTTATATAAGCCATTTGTTCATATCCTTCTTAATCAGACAAGCACCCTTACCTTATTAGTTAAAAAATTAAATTGATATTATAAAATCTCATATACATTTATATAATTTTATTTTATTACCTTTAGGTCTGACCTACTTCAATTAGGCCTTACCTTTTCCTTAGGTCTCATGGAGACCTAATCCCATTAAGCCTACTTAACACGTGTTACCCTTTGATATTATTGGATCACATTAAAAAAATTCACATAGTAGTAAAATATAATATTCTACATAAATATACCCATAATAATCTTATATTATATTTGTAACTCCTTTTATCTAAAACCACTACTTAGAGCACACTATTAGTACTATTTATATTAGGCTTGTGTATAGCTATAAAGTTGTTCATGAACAACTGAAGCATAAACAAAAATTTTCCAAGTAATCATGAGAAAAAATCATGCATAAAAAATATAAATGACCTTAAAATAATAAAAATATGTTTTATACTTCCCAATACATGGAAAAAGGACTCAAATCCTTCTCTTCAATTAGCCTACTCAAAACTACCAAAACACTCCAAAACTAGTCATGAGTAACTTGATATTAAACACTTGAAAGAAAAAAATAAAGGAATTTAAATGAATTAAAAGGATATTAAAACATCCTCAGAACAACCTCAAACAAAATTATCATAATCACTAATGTCACATATTGGTTTCGTAGACTAATTTGTTGACCTTCTCTCTCATAGACTTCACTCTACCTAGTAATCCATTTTAAATTCAACATTTCAACCTCTTAAATTGATTTCAAAGATTATAAAAAGAATGTATATGTCATTAAAGTCAAAAAAAAAAACATCATGTGAATTATATATATCAACTTAGGGAATAGGGCTTCTAACTCACCATTATAACTTGCTTACTCAGATCTGCCAGTTTACCTTCAAACATAATCATGGTGATAATGACCTTAAACACATGTGTAGGAACTTTAAAAGACTTAATATTCATGTTTACGTTATTATTAGATCATTATAAAACTCTAAGATATAAATATACCATACTCAATTGATAATATTGGCGTTGCAAACCAATGTCATGAACTTTCAACTTCACTATTTCATCTTCACTAGACAGGTCAACTTATGAGAAACATTTTCATCATATCTACTAAACTAAAAAAATATATCTAATATTAACATGTATAAAAATTATTTAAAAAAATATTCATGCACTTGTATTCATCCCTAATCCATGATAACATATCCCTAATCAACTTCTCACTTCTACTTGATTTTCTCACTATTTGCACCATTAGGCCTGCTAGTGACTAGTCAACTTGTAAGACTGATTTATCATCCACGAAGGATATAATAATATTATAAACACCATGGACATAAAAAAAATTCTCAATCTTAAAACTTCATCTATTTATCAAGTTTCACTTGGTCAACTCTAAATGCTATAATATATCTCCAAGAAATAGGGCCTTTCTTATAGGGTCCACTCATTCACCTAATAAACAAATCACACATAGAGATGCTAAGGAGAGTTTAATACAACCTAAAAATACTTAACTATTCATAAATAACCATTATTATAACTTTATAACAAGATATTTCATACTGGGTCACTATTATGATTTTTTAGGATTTAAATTATTTTCTAGTCTTAACGATCATTCATAAAGCTTAACCCCTTATTCCAAAAAAAAATTCTTGGAAATTTGATCTAGAAACAATCCAAATATACCATTAATGGATTATTTTCACATATAAAATTTACATGTGCCAATAAACACTTGAAAGTTCTTCTTAGATTGAGAACCCTTCATTTTGTGCACTCAAGAAAACTTAAAGACACTTTTCATGCCTTTTATTGAAAAATTTGACCTAAAAATTGGTAAAAACACCTAAGACAACATGAAATAATTATTTAAATTCTCACATTCTCATAATTGTATTGGAAACTAATCCTGATACCCCATATGGTCACCATCTCTCTCTTTATTCTCTAGGCATTGACTTATAAATCACATTAGGCCTTGAAATTGACCTTCTAGCCATTTTACAATATGTCAAAACATAATATACATGTATTAAAACCTATTACATGCTCAACCACTTCCATAATTTATTCATATGTCTTGACAATACCTCATGACACCTCATTAGGTCAAGCAAGGTCTAAAACTAGTATAGTTGCATATTTGGGCTTAAAGTCTTACTCATATAGGCTCACCTTGAAACTCTCCTAAGTGATAAAAAACCTCATATTAATGATTAAAAAACCTCATATATCCTCTTATACCTTTTTTCCTTCATCTTACTAGGAAACCAATCTCATATCTTCTCATAGGGTCTCTTCATGCTATGACTAGTGTCATGACTAGTCTTCTCAAGTACTTGAAGCATGACAACTAACCTTAAAACACTAATTTATTATTATACACATTTATCACATTAATTTCATGATATTTTGACAATATCATTCATTTTTTCATACCTCTTCATGATTATCATGCACATGCTCATGATATGACTATGCTTATTATGACTAGTCTTCTCAAGAACATTATACTCAAGGACTAATACTCAAACATGCTTACCTTATACTAAACCTTGAAATAAAACTTAGTCAAATCATTAGGTTTCCTTCAAATTATATCTCAATAGAGAGATAATAGGTTACCTTCAAATTATCTCTTTCCACATGTCTTCATTATCATATACCACTTCATCATGCATCTTTACCAGATGTACCTTGACATCAATGAAATCAACCCTGACCTTGACATCAATGATATCAAACTTGAACTTGACATAAATGACAAAACTTATAAAAAAAAACTCCCCATTTTTAAATTATGTCAAATCATTCTTCAAATTGATCACTCTCATCTCCCATATTCTTATTGATCTCCCTTATTGGACTTTCTCCCTCTTTGACATTAATGATAAAGGTTCCTACATAGACTACCATATAGAACCATATCTTATTACTCCAATATCTTGACATAGAGTATTAATAATTAAGGTAATATTCTCTCCCTTAATCCATGCATACCTTATTTAAATGAGCTTAGATTACAAGACCACTTCGCAACATAGATCAAGCTTAGTCAATAACTTGAATAGCTCTCCCTCAAACCAATCATCTACCATGCTTCTGCTTGCTAAAGAGTGTCTTTATGAATCATAATAAAGTCTCCCCTTTACATAGGGAACTAAAAAAACACTATTTTAGTAGATTCCCATATTTATATACTCTCACAAGTATGAATGTACTTCAATATCCTTTTACGCTTGATTGGAATTATTGGCTTGATCTCTTCATCAACCATTTGATCATCAATGTGGGTTGACAATAGGCATTATTGACTTGATTTCACATCTGAAGCATGCTCTATCAAATCAAGAAATCCACTTGATATTTTATACTAATCATGACTCATCTTCATTATTTTTTGTTTCTATACATTCATTTGTCTTATTTCTTTTACTCTAAGGGCTTCAATCTTCCTTTTTTAACTTGATGACCTTCTAACTCTATTATGAAAAAATATTTCAATGTGTCCTACCTTATGATAGATGTAGTAAACCACTACTAGAAGTATACTCACTAAGAGGGGGGGTGAATAAATGATTCAATAAAACCAACTTTTATTTCAATTATTCAAACTCTTAACCATTTAACAAAATCATTCATGAAGCATATAAACCATTCATTATAATGAACAAGGAAAACAATGCAAGATCAAAGCACATAACACATGAATTATGTGGAAAACTCTCATGAGGGAGAAAAACCACTTGAAATAAGCTTTGTAATACTATCTTATAAATATATTACTTAAATTTATATCAAAACTAACTGATCAAGGATCACCCACCCCTCAATTTATTCAATCACCCACTTGACCTTTAGCTAACAACAACTAGCAATGAGGTTATAACCCCCTAGATGATCAAGCACTAACTTAATCACCTCCAAACTAATCTTCACCTATGATATAATGTATTACACACATTATTATGGTCTTCTCTCTTTATAGAAACTAAAGAACTACCTTTCTACCTCATACAAGTAATGGTAGTTCATATAAACATAAATCTACCTCTTACATAGGCATACAACAACTCTTTTTCTTCTTTACCCCTCATAAGTATGATCATGACCTTGAGGCCATTCTTACCTCACACTTTGATAATATTAGATGTAAATAAAGTTTTTAAACATCATAAATATCAGTCATACACAACATATTCATTAATATTTCAACATATAATCAATGCACTTATTCACTTTAGGTCATTTAGACAAACTAGGCCTAATCATGCCTTGAATCAATGCAAAACTTAATGATTGCCTTCAACACCACTGTATAATATTTATGACATGTTTAACATGTTATTATGATTATTTTCATTCCCTCACACACTTATTCAAAGTATCATACCATTATATTGATTCCTTAATGATCAAAACCTTTACACTAGGTCACCAAAGAAAAATAAGCCTAAAAGCCTTGAAACAAAACATCTTACTTGTTCATGACCTAAAATAAATAATGTTAGACCCTTGTCACATATTTAACATGATTTTTTGATTTTTTTCATGGCCTCTTAACCTTATACAAATTCAAATATTTTTTTTTTCACTCTTCCATTGTCTAACTAGCACAATGAGACCAAAATGGCCTTTTGCATATGCATTATTCTCTCTAGTCAATCTTGGTTGGCCACAACACTTTACTGAACCATTAAGGCATCTCTCCAAATTGGATAAACATAAATACATGTCTTAATACATATTACATATAATTTACATCAAATTATTAGGTTGGCCATGTTTTGAATGGATCAAAACAACACATTAGGCTTAAGCAAGACCTAAACAATTAGCACTTGATTAGACCACATGTTACACTTAGATGCCAATAGCCCTTAACCAAATATGGAATCATTTTAAACACTTTAACATAATGTCCTACATGAAAAATATCCAAATCACTTTGATGATTATCTATATGGAGTCTAATTCATCTTTTATTTTTATACAAACAAGATTTGATTAATAATTTGTCTTCTACAATCATTTACTAGCACCTTGGTTTATTAAAAAAAATATAGTCAACAATAGTCAAATCTCACATGAAATGAATGAAATTGTACATCAATTAAAAAATACTAATAAAATTTATTGGATATCCCTTGAATTCCTTCTACCAATTTACATTTTACACCACCATCAAAATCATCCATTATCAAAATCTATAAACAAAATACTACTGACTAGTTTTCCTTTGTTCACTTGATATTACAAATTTGGCTATGGAAAACAGTGAAATCTACCTAGGAGACCAACTTTGAACCACCATAAAATTTTATAGACACAATATCAAGACCTAAAATTTTAACCATAATATTTAGGCACAAATATTAATAAACCCATGTGACCAATTTATTCTAGAGCCTACACATATGTTAATCTGATGCCATCAATATGCTTACTCAAGAAGATATGCCAAGTTGACTAGGAGATGACTAGGATCACCTAGACCTTAAATAATATTCCAATGGATTCCTTTAATTTACATAATTAAAAAAATAACTCCTTACCCCTAATTTTACCCCTCAAACATGGTCAATAACCTCAAAGGATTGAACACATTATATGCACTCTTAAATCCACTTGAAATCTATCACTTTTTCATTAGTGAATTATGTAATAAGATCACGCTGAAATCAATGAAAATAAATGAATCTCAAGAACATTATAAGAAATATACCCATTTTTCATTGATTTAAAATAACTTTTATAATTGTATTTCCCAAAGTGAACAACTCCTTCATTCTAAACTTTCTCCCCCTTTGACATTAATGACAAAGGGTATCTTCCTCAACATACAAACTTGATCCTTGGACTTATAAAACTATTCAAAGAGATTATAAATCTCCCCATAACATTATGATCATCTCATATAACCTATTTTTAAACCATAATCAACCATAAAATATCCATGGAATTGAAACACCTGACATATGCCCCGCTCACTCTATGCATACCTTGCATATTATCAATTGAAGAGAACATACATCTGTTTGAACTTCTCTTTGAATTTTTGGCTTATATAAAACATGCCAAAAATTCACATAATCATAAAGAAACATTATTTATCTCCACATAACTCCATATTCCATATAAACAAAACCAAAATATTGAAAACATATAAAAACAAACTCTTTTATAAGAACATACCTTGAATGGAGCCATCTTCATCCACACATAGGTTACCACAACTATCCAACATCCTTTCATGAGATAAAAAAGTTAAATTCTGATATTATTGGGAAAAAATGACTTACTTTAATGGTCTAAATACCTTTTAATATGAATAAAAAAATCACAAATGATCTGAACAATAAGAAAATTCTCAACAAACCTTCTCATATGAAAATCAACTAAATTTACCTGAATCCATGCTTATAAGAGCTCTTCAAGCTACCAATATGAATAATTTTAATCATTATACCATATATGGATGAAATATATTTGAATTCATACATTATTGATACTAAAATATGAACTTACTTTCCCAAGCTTGGCACTTTAAGAACCTCTCTCTTGCACAAGAAAAGATATTCATCTCTTAGGTCACTTCAAAGAGATATATTGCAATCAAAGATACATAACTTGAAAATATCATAAATTTGAATCAAGGTAATACCTATTATCATAAATTAAACTCATTTAATATTTTAATATCATCATTTTATGCCTACTCATCAAGTTTGGTGACCAAACTCATTATACAACCCAAGATACACCATGCCAAGGGTTTGTAGTGTTAAAATCCTTATGCCAACCAAAGATACTCAAAGTGAGATATTATTCCACAAAAAACTTCAGACCTTAAAATACATTTTAATATATATATTAATAGGTGATATAAATATTTTAAAATATTTAAATCAATTTAAATAATCCATACTCAAATATATGCATATCGAGATAAAGAACATACCTTGACTCATTGATTAGTTTTTCACTTATCAACCTTGCAACATCATTCCATGATGCTTCAAAATATTGAGTAATGTATCTATGAATCCTAATAGATACACCTCACCTTATAATGCAATTATAATACCTAAAAATTAAGATATTCCCAAGTCTACATACTCTCACTAGTTTTCTTGTCTTCCCTAAGGCTCCTCATAGGCTTGATTGGAACATCCATATTCTCTTTGACTCCTTTGTCAAAATGCAATAATAAATAATATTATTTTAGTAAATTCATATATAACACATAAAAAAACTATCTTGATTTAAATTCTCATCAACCAGTTCATTCTTGGTCTCAATATGATCTCTCCTAATAGTCTTAGGTCTCCATATTCATGTGTGATCTCTTCTTTGCATACTAGGAGCTCGATACACCTTGTTTTGCCTTGAGAACAAATTTAAACTATTATTAAAATATTTTTTGATATGACCAAATATATGACATTTTAACTAAAAAATATCATTCATAACTTTTGCTTTATGATGGTTATTATATCCTTTTGACAAGTTATTCCTTCTTTTGCAATCTCTAGGAATGCGACCAAACTAATTTCAAGCATAACATAGTTTGTGAGATGAATTGATAAACCTAATGGCATTGGGATGCCTTTTTGGTCTTCTCACCTTATTTTTCATGATATCATACTTATTAAATTGATTTAATTCTTATTGATCAACCTTACACATTTTGACCACTAGCTTCTCATGCTCAAACTTTCTCATTTTGACCACTAGCTTTTCATTCTCAAACTTCAAGGAGCCTAGCTCAATTTTTAATTCATCACACTGAGCCTTATTTGACCTCAAACATGAATTTTAAGCCTCTCAATGATTCTTAATATCATGAATAGTAATCTTATCTTCTTTTATTATTTCTATCATTATCTCAAAATTGGTTTGAAGATGACTCACCTTTCCTTCACATTCCATAGAGGACTTGACTTGTTTTCCAAGTTTTTTGATGATCTTTGCATATTCAACTTCATTGGAGTTAGATTTACTTGACCTTATCTCAAAATAAATAATATGATCTTTAATACCTTTTACCATCAATATTAATTCTTGATTCTTTTTCCTTAGTTTGTTAGCCACTTTGTGCTTCAAGGACCACCTTCTAATTGTCAATCCTTCCTGAAGGACCTACTCTTATACTAATTAGTGGAAGCATAATCACTAAGGTGGGTGGGGGAGTTAATGAATGATGCAATAAATAAAATTTAATTATAATACATTAAAATCTTAACCATTCAACAAAATCATTCATGAATCATATAAACCATTCATTACAATTAATAAATAAAATAATGTAAGATCAAAGCACTTAACACATAAATTATGTGGGAAACCCTCATGGGGGAGAAAACCCAATTGAAACAATATTTAGACTAATGTCTTATAAAGGTGTTTATTAAATTTATATTAGAATAAAATTATTAAATATCATTCACCCCTTAATTTATTCAAGCACCCAATTGAACTTTATCTAACACCAACTAGCAAGGAGGCTACAACTGTTTCTATCTAAAATTTTTGTTTTTCTTAATTTTGGAAGAAAAAAATTAGTGAAGAAGGGTGTGTAGAAAAACCTATTACAATGTGCACGTGTTAAATCCAAGTTATTATGGAGATATCCTCTTTGTCTTGGGAGGATGATATAAAAATAATAAAACATTTAAACACACTTATTTGTTAGACAAGTAGATGGGTGGATTGCCTAGCGTGAGCTAGATCTTAGAAGCGAAAGGTTTCTAGGAGGCTGTCAATCCACCTGCTTTAAAAATTTAAGTTGAAATGATAAAATAAATGTTATTGCATTAAATGAAAAAAAAACTTAAACTAAAAACAAAAATTAGTATAAAATAACAAAAATTAAAACAAAGAATTTAAATCCTTTGATAAAACAATAACTAGATAAAAATAACTAATGCTAAAATTTAGTCAAGGCAAGGTTATGGTTTTGGTTGAATTTGGTTGATGATCCAAATGGTAAAGGTAAAGGGCTAAGTTGTTTATAATTTAAGATGATACGATGGAAAAATGGGTAAATGTACAAGGTGATAAAGATGGCAAAAGGATAAAAGGGTAAATGGATGAAGATGACAAAGGGAGAAAAGGGTAAATGGGAAAATGGATAAGAATAAAAAATGGGTAAATGGATAAAGAAGCTAAATAAATAAAGAATTAAATAAATAAATAAGATATTTATAAATATAAATGAAACTAAATAAAAATGTTACCCTTTATGTGGTTGATGATGTTGATGATGATGATGTTGATGTTGTTGGTGATGTTAGCTTATCAATTATGTAGATTTTTGTTTCTTGAATTATTTTTTATCCAAGATGGATGGCCTCCTTTAAAATTGAACCCAAAATTTTAAGATGATAATGCTCCTAACCAAAAAATAGCTTAACCATGGGTGAAGGGGGAGGGTCATATTTATAATATTTGTTGTCAAGAAACATGCCAAATAAGTGGAATAGTAAAGCATGGTGCCATTTTTTAAGTGGACTCATAAATAACAAAGGGGATAAGGGTGGTGGGATTCCCACCTTGTTGGTTTATCTCCCACCTTACACATGAGTCCAATTTTGAGTGGGAATCATGCACATGGGCTCAAATGAGGCCAATGGAATTTCCTCCAAGCTAATTTGTCCTTTGGATAAGTACACCATGAATTTTGGTACCATTATTATTTTGGGTGCATGAGTAGTCATGAAAGACAAGGGGGTAGATTCCCACTTAGCTAATAGGTCTCCCACTTGGTTGGTTTGTCTCCCAACTTACTAAAGAGTCCAAAATGGAGTGGGAATCATGCACATGGGCTCATATAGGTCCAAAATACTTTCCACCACCCACTCACATCTTTTGGATAAGTTCCCCATGAATTTTTGCACCATTCAATATGTATGAGGATTAAAACACATGTTGAATGATGGGCCCATAGGGAAAAATGTGCCATAGTTCAAAAGAGGGGTCCTTTGGTGCTTAATGATGTCATTAAGTACCTTAGAGGAGGGTCATAGGTGGGTATGATGTCCCACCTCAAGCCACCTCACTTCAAAGCCATGTCACTTGCCATATCACCTTCCATGTCACTTCCCATGTCACATGCTATGTCACTTGCCATGTCATCATGAATAGTGATAGTGGGTTCCATAGTGAATAGTAATTTTTAATAGTAATTCAAATAGAAATTTTGAATAGTACTATGTGAATAGGATAATAGTGATTTGGTTAGGTTAATATGGATTGATTAAGGGTTAAGAAGGTTTTAGGGGGTCTTGAGGCATTTGGTCATCAAAAACTAAAAGTGTGTAGTTTTTTAGTGTCTACATTTTACCCCTTTTTGTTATGTGACTTTGAATTAACAAGATATAAAACAAAAACAAATGAATTGGTTGAAGGTTAGGGTGCCTCAAGTATGGGAGGAGGTGTTACCCTTAAACTAGGAGTTGATTAGATAAAGTAGAATCAGGTGTGGGTTTGATAATTGGTTGGTGGGGAGGCACTAGGTGGTGTCATAAGGTAGTTGGGTATTCAAGATGAAAACATGCACATAAAATATGACTAAGTGTAGTCGCCAAGATCACACACAAATTAAAGTTACCAATGTTGGTTATTTTAAGTTTGGATTTAGAGGGACATATGTCAAGGGTAACCAGTCCATAACATTAGTCATAATTGATTGAGTCATGCCTATCAGGTGATCTAGATTAGTTGAGGTTAGTTTTAGGTATCTAAGGTAGGGATTTTTATTGTGAAACAACTTAAATGGTTAGGTCATGAAAAAATACAACATGGAAAGGTTATTTGGTATGGTCAAAATGGCCTAGGTAGGGTCATCATAAATATATGAAATAGTTTGGGTCTAAAAGGCCAACATTGAGGTGGACATGGTCAGAGAGAGTGGTTGGTAAGGGTTTAGGTAGGGGGTGGACAAAATGACTTCATATGAACTAGGCAAGTAGATGATACCTACATAGTTTCATGGATGTGATATCTAACAAAACTTCATGCCAAATGTATTTTTGTAGTGAAGTTTAGATGGGTTACCCTAATGTGATATACCACATGGTTAGGTTTGGGTTGATAGTTTGGTAATGGTGAGGCACCATGGTGTAAATTGGTGAATAGTCACCATAATAATCCCACATACATTATGAGGAGAAGACATGAATGGGTAAGGTAGGATAAATAAGTGGGTAACAAAAAGATAAGCATCACAAATGTCTTGTGATGGAGCTAAGCCAAAGAAGAGGTGACTTCATGAGGAGGTTATGCCTTTTAAAATTATGTGAGGGTATAAGCATAATGATAACATATATAACTATGAGCTAAGTTTTAAGAGATGGGCATCTATCAAGATCTACATAGTCTTATTGGCAAAAAGTCATCATCACTATGAGATGAGTTTTAAGGGTATTTGCAAAATGATGACCTGTAAAGAATTTATTTGATGGATAAGTAGATTTTATGAGGTATAAAATCAGCATCATGATGAGTGTTTAAGGATATATTGTTCCTTACTCAAGAGTTGCATAGCTAGTATGGGAAAAAGGTGTCCATGTCTACATCCTCTATCCCAGTTCCTTAGAAGCAATGAATTTGGGTTTCACTTAGAAGAGGTCCTACTAGTAAGGAAATATGTAGTCTAGGATATTGGTTATATATTTGGATAAAATGGGGGAACTTCCATAGTGGCAAGTGTTTGGGAACTACTATCACTAGTAATAATGGTAGTTTTGAAGGTATGATCATTACAATAGCCAATGGCTGGAATCCAATTTATGTCAATTGGGTTAAAGTTGAAAATGATGAAAATTAACACCAAGCCCATAAAGACCAAAAGATGACAAAGAGAGTAGAGACATCAGATAAGATTAGATGATAAGGGCAACAAAAAGACATCATGATAGTGCATAATGACTGTATCAAGATGACCAATTAGATCAAGGATTACATGTCCACATGAAAAGGTAAGTAGACATGACCATTTCAAATGGGAAGACTATTCAAGGGAATTAGTGACATCATAAGACCCTCCCCATTAGTAGAATAGATAATCATGTTTGTGAGGAATAATAATTAGGTACTCTATTTAAAGAATCATGGTAAGAATAAATACCTATCATGAAGTCATTTGGTTTTTTAGGTTGTTCAAGGTGTAGATAACTACCAAAGGTTGAAGATGGTGAATAATGGGTGCAATAGAAGAGATAATCAGAAACCCCCATGACCTAAAATAATAGACATGATGAATGTGCATAGCTACCAAATACTACAACTTATAATGGTGATAATGGAAGTGTTCTTAAACCAACAACAAGAGGAAAGGCACCTAGGGCCTAAGTTCAAGCCTAAAATATTACCTCCTTAATAGTGAAGAAGGTGAGACATTCATAATTCAAGGTATAAGGTTGGATAACATGACATTCAGCCTATCCATGGATGTAACCCTCACTATCTAAGGGGATGCACATTAAGGCAAAAACAAGTGTTACCTAGGTAATCAAAACAACTAAAATAGAGGGATGTAATGGATATGATAGGCAAGTAGGGTGAAAGACCCATAGTATAATATGATTCTTGCTATATGAGGATGAATGTAGAAGAGGAGAATAGAGTACACCATTTAATGGCTACTAATATATGGAATGTTATAGATGTTAGTTTAGGGAGTAATCAAGTAGAAGGATGGATAAACATAAATCTAGAGTCACCAAATAATAAACCTAATATTTAGGTGGGAAAATAATGTATGCAGAGGCCTTAGGTGAGGTGTGGATAGTCTGATAACTTTGTATGTACTGTGTGACTCCTCTCATTGCATAGTTTGATGTAAACATGTACAAAATGCATTGGATATCATTCTTTAAATGTTATCATGCCTAGGGTTATGTAGATACTTATGAATTTTATGGTTATTGTTATGATTTTTATGATTATGTTTGTTGTAATCTTGATTAAGGTGAAAGAAGATGAGGTAAGGCAATGAACAAAACTAATAATAAAGTGAATAATATAATAAATAGACAAATGTCATAATGAAAGTATCAACCAATAAAATTAGGATAAGAGGGTATGATTTTTATTCTTATACAAGGATGAGAAATAGACCTAAAGTTGGAGTGTATTAATGAACATAAGACCTATGAATATATCACATGAGTATTCTTTGAAGGATAAAAAAGGTGTGTTGATCACAATCTATCAAAATACTCAAAATTTGTAGATGGTTTAAAGGGTGAAGAGGTGATGGATAAGGTGAAGGAAGTAGTTTGAAAGGTAAAAAAGGAGGACCCATGCTTAATAGACAAAGATATTGAAGGAATAAATAGATGACCTAAAGTAGTGAACCTAACAAGATTTCATGCATTAAATCAAGATAGATAAGTATATGAGGAAACAAACATGTATATGCATGTATAAGAAATATGAATAGTGACTACACTCTAATGAGTTAGAAGTTAGAGTGACAATGGGATAAAATAAAGTAGATATAATAAGGGATGAGGTGAAGATAGACCAGGAGATGGATGAAAAGATAGGTAAAGAAAATAATGAGATCACAGATAAAGACAAAGGTGGAGAAGGATGGAAGGAGCCAAGCATGAATATAGAGAATGAACAAAATAAGGTTTGAAATAAAAAAGAATGTCATCAAGGGAGATGAAAAAAATGAAATGAGATGGAGAAAAGAGAAGAAAAAGAAAAGGTAGAAGATGGGGGTTTGAGGAATGCATTAAAGAATGATAGATTGGAGACTTGAAAAGGATGGGGAAAGAAGTATAGAAATCATGAAGGGTAAAGGGAGGATGATAAATATGGGAGGCCATGAAAGGTTTGAAAATAAGTCTAAAAAAAGACCAATGAGAAAATTATTTGGTGATGAAAATGAAAAATAAGGAAATACACAAAATAAAAGGAAATAATAAGAAAAAGTAGTGAAATGAGGATACAAAAAAGATGATAGGGGTGTGAAGAAGTAGGTGAAGACATGAGCAAGTAAGCATGGATGATGATGGGAAAGGAGAGGAACAATGAAACAAATTAGAGGGGGGTATTGGATATGAGAATGGGATGGAAAATGGGAAAGGGATTAAGCAAAATGATGGGAAGTAAAGGATGGGTGGATAAGAAGCTAAAGACATAAGGTATGTTGAAATCAGCTTGTTAGAAGAGATTGACAAGTTGAATGGGTGATTAGAAGAGATTTAAAAGCTAAAACATTGGTGAGGTGGTGAAGAAATAGGGGAACACAATGAAAGTGAATGAGATGAAAATAAGGGATGAAGATCAAGGATGATAAGAGGAAGAATGAAATAGGGATATAAAGTAGGGACACTCACAAAAATGAAAAAGATAAGTGAGTACTGAGATGAAAAGTGGAAAAAGAGAAGCAAAGTGCAAAAGGAATGAATAGATAAGAAGAAAAGGGGCAATTATGGAAGGCTTATCAAAGGATAAAGACCTAGTTAAAGTCTAGTTGTGGAGGAAAAAAATGGAAAAGGTGGGAAGAATGGAAAAATGATAGAGTGGTGGCACATGTAAGAAAAAAATGGAATGCTAGAAAGAACAAAAGAAATAAAAAGCATGCCAATTTGAAAAGATGGTAAAGAGTAAAATAAAAACTAAGATTTAGAATAAAGGTGGTTTAGAAGCAATGGAAGAGAAGTAAGAAGGTGGTATCAAAGAAGAGAAAGAGGTAAAAGTATCCATCGATGTACAGGGGAACAAGATGATGTGGAATTGATGAGGAAAAGAGAGTGATAAAGAGGGTATAATAAATAACCAAGGGTGAGGGGAGATGATGAGGATAGTGAAAGAAGACAAAGGGAATAAAGGGCAAGGTTAGTAATAAGTTGAGAGAGGAAAAAAAACATGAAAAGTGGGTGGGGGATTGAGCTACAAATAATGTGTAAGGAAAGGTTCCTAGGAGGCCAACAAAGAATAGTAGGTGGTGGCTTTATGGGAGATAAGAGGGGCCAATGAGGAAGGCTATCAATCCTTGTGTTCAAAGAGATTGACAAGATGGAAATGTTGTTAAAATATATTTACAAGTTGAAGGGAGGGAGGTGGTGAGGAGATAGGTAGAGAAGTGGAGGAAAAGATATTAGGTGAGAAGGGAAAATAAAGTAAAGGATGTGGCTGAGTTGACCTCAGTAACTAAGCACTAACTACATAGTCCAAAAAGACCTCAGGCCAATGTTTTTATCCTAGTAATGGGGGAAAAACATAGAGGAATTATTAGATGAAGCTAAAATACAATGATGCTAGGAAGAATCCAAATCTTCCCTGACATAGGATGCCCTAAGTAAAAGGGCACTATTAGAAATGGAAATTAATGAGAAGAAAAATGGGATGGTAATTAGTTATTAGTGGCCAAACTACCCTTATAAGTAAATTAGTGCCTACATAGTCCATTAACATCAGGATAATGTAGTTGAACAAAGGTTAGACAATGGTGATCAAATGGGTTGCCCTAATTTGATGGACCATTTGGTTTAGTTTTGTTGAAGGTTTATCAAGAAAGGGTGTGCATTGAAGAATCATAAATGGTGATTTGACATTAATGTTTATCTAATGTTATTCATGGTTAGGGTTATGATTATTTGATGGATGATAGTGGTGGTACATAAGTAGGTGAGATAACCATACTAGATGAAAAATCTTGAGATATGGGTCTAATAAAATACATGATGCAATGATGAGAGAATAAGAAATGAAGTATAATACCTATTTTTTGACAAGGAAAAAACAAAATAAAAACCAAAGTTGGATTGGTTTAATGAACATAAGCATTTCAAATGCTTCAGATTAGCATGCATTAGTTGATAAAACAAGTGTCTTGATCGTAATGTGTCAAGAAAGCTCTAAATACCTTTATTTATGGACAATATACAGGGAAGATGGGTTATAGGTGGTATGAAGGACAATGGGTGATGTGTATGGTAACCTTATGTGGGTTAGTTTTCCCCTTATATAGGTTACCTAAGAATGGTAATAGACAAGTCCATGTTGTATGATATATTTAGATTGATCAATCTGGGAAGTCTACATGTGAAAGCCAATTGTAACTTCTAACTTATTATGTTATTTGAGAGTTGATTGCAGTTTTATCTTTTATTGTGGTAGTGGGTATTTTACTTTATTTTTTTATATGGGAAGTTGATCGATGAAGGAAGCTTCCACGTAATTACTCTTCATTTGACAAAGTTAACTTAGCCATCCTTCAAGGGAGTGGTATACATTTAGTGGCTTTATTTAATTTTCTTGATAGTTATCCTTAAAGATAGTGGTCTACCTTATATTTGGAAATTTTTATTTTGTTTTTGGGTAGTTTTCCTTTAAGGGAGCAGTCTATAATGCTTAAGATATTGACCCGAGTAATATTTTGGTATTCATATTATTTTTGGATACAATTGTTTTTAGACATGGACAAGTCTAATTAGGCTTAGAGGTTTACTATGATGCGAGTAAAAATTTAACACAAGAATGTTAATGATATGTGAATGATATGAGGTGTGGTTTTGAGAGATAATGACCATGGGATTCCATCTTATTAAAGATGAAAAGTATCCATGAGAACCATAACATGGGTAGAGTCATGGTACCCATATTTAAGATTATGATATGACTATGATGGTTAATCACATGGTTCTATGTTGTAATAAATTTTCTTCAAAAGGATAGGAGGAAGGTGGGTGAAGGTTAAAATATCATAATCAAGGGATGAACTTAAGTTAGACAAAATTAGTGAACTCGATCCTTCTTGAATAGAGAAATGGATGTAGATGCAAAGCATTGAGAGGTTTAGGTTTTGGTTTACCTTCCATAGAGAAAAAATAAAAACTTTCTGATCCATACTTATGGGTAATGATGTAGGGTCCAAGCCAATTGAAAGAAAACTTGCCTCATTTACTCTTCTCCATGTTGGTCACATGTTGGTTTTCTTTTAGGATGAGGTCTCCAATAGTAAAATCTCATTGTTTGAGGCATTTTTTATAAGCACATTTGATATGATCTTGGTAGATATGGAGGTGGGTAAGGGTTTTTAAATGATGCTCATCAAGTAGCTCAATCTGAGCTAAATGGTGTTGACAAAAATCTTCTTCAAAAATAAGATTTTTTAAATATATGTGAAGAGAGGGGATTTCTACTTTAAGAGGCAAGACTAAATTTTATCTAAAGAATAGAGAGAAAGGGGTAGCACCCATAGAGGTTTGAATGTTAGTGTGATAGGAAAATAAGTCAAATGGGATGTGTAAGTGCCAATCTTGACCTGAAGCAATAACAACTTTGGTTAGTATTTTTTTAAGGATTTCATTAGAGGCTTCTACCTATCCATTTGATTATAGATAGTAAGGCAAAAAAAAACTTAAATTGATCCCAAATACATCACATAAACCTTGGACTTGCTTGTTTTTGAAATATCTACCATTATTGGTGATGATCTTATAAGGAAAACCAAATTGACAAATTATATGATGCTTGATAAAGTTGACAATCTTCTTTGCTTTGATCGAGATAAGAGGAATGGATTCCACCCACTTGGTGAAATATTCAATGGCTATAATGATGGATATATCTCATTGTGAATAATGGGGGTTGATTTACCTAATTAGATTGAGCCCCCATTGTGAGAAAGGTCAAAATTCCTTAGATACTTAGAGGCCATTGGCTGGTTTATGATGTAAATTAACATGTTGTTGACATTTAACACATTTTTTTACATAATCACAATAGTCTTGGTTAAGGGTGGGCCAATAGTATCCAAGGCAAAGGATAAGTTTAGTGACCACTAGACCATTATAGTGTCTCCCATAGATCCCATCAGGTATCTCCCTAATGGCATATGGAGCTTCATGGTTACATAAAAAATGAAGAAGGAGATCATTGAAACCTAATTTGTGAAAGATCACCACCAGTATGGTGTAATGAGAGGTACTCTACACAAAGGTTCTTCAAACATTCTTAGAGAGGTTGGGAGGAATGATTCCTAGGTTGAGGTAGTTAAAATTTTGGTCATACAAAATGTCAGATGGGGATTCTTCCACACTACAAATGGTAGGGAGGTCAGATTGGTCATAATAAGGCATGGTAAAATAGTGAATGGTGATAAATATTTAGGAATTGGAAGGTTGAGAAGGGATCTAGGAAGTAAGTCAAGCCATTGTATCGATGAATTTATTGATAGATCAGAGGATAGATTAGAATAGGTGATGTTTGAATGATTCTAAGAGTTTTTCAACTAAAAGTTTGAAATTTTGTAAGACATCATTCTAATATTGATAGGAGCCATTGACCTAGTTGACCATGACCTAGGAATCAACAAAGACATTGATTGTCTTAATTCCTAAGGTTATAATGGTTTGGAGACCTATGACTAGGGATTCATACTCAATAATATTATTGGTTAATTCAAAGTCAAGTTTGAAGGATAGAGGAAGGGGTTCACCACAAAAGGGGATAAGGATGATACCAACTCCCCAACCATGTTGACACTTTAACCCATTGAAGAACATAGTCATTTGGTAGGTTATGTAGTCTTGGGAAAGAGTAGCAATGGATTCATCTAAGAATTCAAGAGGATGAGGTTGGTGATCTGTCTAAGGTGCTTCAGCCAATTGGTTGATAATGACTTGCCTTTTAATTGAATTTTTTTGAAGGAACTCAAGATCAAATTATGCTAAGAGCATAATCCACTTGGCTATACACTAGTTTTGGTATGTCTTAGAATGCATGTACTTGAGGGGGTCAGTATTGGTTATGACATAGGTTTTATGGTTAAGAAGGTAGTGGTAGAGTTTGGTGGTAATGAAAATCAAGGATACGTAGAGTTTCTTGGTATGGGTATACCATGTCTCATATTCTAAAATAATGTGGCTAATGTAGTATACAACTTACTCTCTACGTTATTCATCTCAGTGAGCCAACATTGCCCCTAGGGAATGGTTTGTGGCATAGATATATAGGTGAAAGGGGTGGTCATCCTTAGGAGGGATGAGGATAGGTGGTGAAAAAAGGTACTATTTGAGTGATTCTAAGGATTTTTGACAATCTATATTTCTTTTGAAAGAGACATCCTTCTTCAAAAGGTAATGGAAAGGTTAGCATCAGTCTGAGAGTTAGGAAATGAAATAATGAATGGATTGAGGCTTTACCTATAGGCTATAGAGTTTCTTAAGGTTGGTAGGAGGGGGAATCTCCATCATTTCTTTGAAATTGGTAGGATATAATTTGATTCCTTGAAGAGAGATGATAAAGCCAAGAAGCTTTCCTGAAAGGACCCCAAAAACACATTTCTTGGGGTTGAGTCTAACATGGAAATGGATTAGGCATTCGAAGATAATGCCAAGAAATTTCAAATTATCTTGGTGAGATATGGATTTTCCTAATAGATCATCGACATAGTCCTCTATGATGGTGTGGATGAGGTCATGGAAGATGTAGGTTATGGATCACTGATAGGTTGTACCAATGTTCTTTAATTAAAAAGGCATGACTCTATAGCAAAAAGTTCCCCAAGGGATGGTAATGACAGTTTTATGCTGATTTTTAGGGGTAATCAAGATCTAATTATAACTCAAAAATCCATCCATGAGAGATAACATCTCATGGTTGGCTATAATATCAACAAGCTAGTCAATACTAGGTAGAAGAAACTCATCCTTAGGATAGGTAAGGTTAAGGTCATGAAAGTCCACACAAATGCATAGACCCCTAGTGGATCTGGTGATAGGTATGATATTTGAGACCCATTGGGGATAATAAATGGATTGAATGAAGTTTATATATATGATATGTTGAAGCTCTTCTTTGAAGGGAAGGGCTATTTGAGGATGCATGCATCAAATTTTTTATTTAACAACCTTCGCATCATGATTAGTGACTATGTTATGTGTGGAAATAGTGGGGTCAATCCTGGGCATATTAATATAAGACCAAGTGAAGGCTATGTTTTGGTCTTAAAGGAAAGAAGAGAATTATTGAAGTTATTCAACATTTAGTGATTGGCCCAATTTGATAATGTGGGGGTTGTCCAAATTTCCCAAGTTGATATCTATGGTGGATTCACTCAACATGGTCAAGGATTTAGGAGGAAGGGATTTATGGATTGAAGAGTCTATGGCACCAAGGTAGGTGATAATAAAATCATCATCTTGATGTTGGATGGTATTTATGGTAGGAGAATGTTTCTCTATCATTTTAGGATGGATGAGAGGAAAGGTTTGAATTTGGCCATCCTTTTGATAGGTCAGGGGGATAAAATAATGATGTTGATAAAAAAAGTTAGGGAGAATGATATCAAAAATCCTTAGACTTTGAAGGAGGTTAGATTGGTGAGGAGGGGATGCCTTCCTCGATTGTGTTAATAGGTTTGGGTGAATTAGTGGGTTATTTAAGTGTTATAAACCCAAGGCCAAATGACTCATTAGGTTTTTGGGTTTTGATCAAAGGTATGTTAGGTTGTGGAGCTAAAAGCTTCACTGATGTAGAAATGGAGGAGGTTATTGAGAGGTTGCTGAGTTGCAAGGCAATCGATGTCAGTCTGATCAACCGACATCAGTCATATATAGTGCAGATAGCAATCGACATTGCTCAGGTATCGGCTGACGTCAGTTATCTCTAGCCAAATAGGGACCGATGTTGGTCACCTGTGTGGTTCCAGAACTACCAGTTCATGGATAGTTAGTTAATGAACAGGGTGTTTGCATGTTAAGAGACTAATTTTATTCTTGGGCTATGGATCTAATTATTGTAATTGGATGTCTAATTATTGTTTGCATGAGATCTATATAATAGACTCATGGGTTGTATTTTAATTTGTGCTAGTTTAGAGTTGAGCTTGGTTAGCTCCTTCTGTGTGTGAAGAGAGCAAGGGTAGTTCCTCCTAGTTCCACAGCAGTGCCAAGTGTGGGTGCTAGTTTGGAGAATCAGAAGCGTTCTTCATGTATGTATGATCTTGGTTGGCAGGTGTGCAAGGCCATGTTTGGAGATCTACATGGTGTGTGTGTGTGTGTGCGAGGTCAAAGGAGATTTACAGGTGGTAGCAAGATCAAAGGTGATAGTAACACATCAAAGAGAAAATAGAGGAAGGCAAGGTAGATCCTTCCAAGTATGTAAGAACAGGTTGATCTACAGGTTGTTGCAAGATCAGGGAGAAGTTCTACATGATAAGTAAGATCATTTGAGTTACAGGTTGTTGCAAGTTCATGGGAGATCTACTTGAAGTACTTTGAGTACTTGTGTACTGGCAGTGTTATTACTGACTGGTTGGAGGTGAACACCAACTCTATGTTTGAGTTGTGTGTTGGGACCGTAAGAGAGAGAGTGAGCTCTTGAAGAGATTTACTGTTTATGCCCTAGAGGTGTGGGAGCCCTAGAGGTGTGTAAGGAAGAAGACTATGGCATCTTCTTTATTGTATTTGCTTTTGGAAGAGTATTAATACAATTGGGTATTGTCTCTCATATTCTGTGTTGTTTCTGATTCTAGTTACTTATTGCTTCTGGTTAATTCCACATATTTAGTTGCTCGGTAATAAATTTTGCTTTTGGGATCCTAACAGTTGGAATTAGAGCATGTTTATTGTTCTTGATTTCCTAACAAGTGGTATCAGAGCTAAGGTTGTAGGGAGCAGGTTTTATGTTTGATTATAGGTCACTCTCAGGGGTTTCTAATTGAGTGGGAATATAGCAATGGTAGAAGAAAGTACACTAAGAATGGAGGAATTCAAAGGCACGAATGGTCAATTATGGTGTTATG
This sequence comes from Torreya grandis, assembly GCA_037957365.1. Classification (NCBI taxonomy): domain Eukaryota; kingdom Viridiplantae; phylum Streptophyta; class Pinopsida; order Cupressales; family Taxaceae; genus Torreya; species Torreya grandis. The sequence continues at coordinate 275,151 of JARHVA010006869.1, forward strand.
GAAAGAAAGAGTAGGTAAAGAAAAATTGTTGGTTGGTAGCATATTAGCATGAAGGAACTGAAGAAGAAGATGTTGCAAGTGTTGTTGCATAAGATGCTCTAGGATGTTTCTTGGATAAAGTACAATCTTGGTTTATATATTCTATTGCCTCTTTCCATGCAGCCCCAAATAGAGGGGTTGGTGAGCCTTGTCAAAGTATTGGCAAAGGGGAAGTGCCGATGAAATTGTAGACAGCCAACACATGGGTGTTGAAGGAGGTCATGCAGGTCCCAGTCTTGAAGATGTGGCTAATTGCTTCAAGAAAGTTGGGTGATGAGAGATGCACAGGAACTCTCATAGCGGATGCACTTGAATTAGCATGTGGTAAGAAAGCAGGTACTCTGTATCTACTTACTTGTATTACTGATTCCACTTCTGTTGCACAGGTGTGGCTTTGTAGGCTTGGTCACATAAGTGAGAAGGGAATGGATGTTCTTAAGACAAATGGTAAGAGTTCAACTTTAGAGAGCATAGACCAAGATTTTTGTGAGTAGTGGGATGCTACAAGAAAGGATTGTGTTTATTGCAAGAAAAGGAAGATTGATGTATTTAATAATCTTAAGAACTGGAAAGCCTTGGTATTCTTGGAGGAGATGATGAACAGAGATTAGTGGATGGGTCTGGATACCTCTGAGCAGGGCAGTTTGGATAAAGAAATGATTCAAAGAAAGCTCGCAGGTAACAAGTCATCACTCACAGGTGAACACAGGTACTAGCATTAGTCAGGAGGAACCAACATCAAACAAATAGGTACCGACATTGGTCGTGTGCAGACCAGAGGAGTCAATGGTGTCAGGCAGGTGGAGACCGATGTTGGCGACCTAGATAGTTGCATGGAACTGACATCGGTCAGATGCAGACTGTGTGGTGACTGAGGTCAGTCACTCGAATAGATTTTGGGTGGACAACAAGCTGTCAAGGAGTCTCAAATGCCGATATGGAGGACTAAAAGTGTAAGTAAGCCTCAAATTTGTTGTTCCTCTTCTTTATACTCGTTGCTCACTATAGAGTAGGAAGGATCCAAGAAACAGTGGGAGCATGGCATGAATGAGGAATTTGATTCCTAGGATGTAGAACCATAATGAGAGATTTGGTAGGGTTGCCAGCTGGTATGAAAGCACCAAAAGATGATTGGATACCTTAGTTAAAGAATAGAGAGAACGGATGCGTGAGATGGAAGGCCAGGGCATATGGTCTTGAGGAAGCTCCAAGATAGTGGTACAGGTTTGACAAGTGGATGACAAAGCATGGCTTTAGTCAATGTCATTATAACTACTGTGGTTTCTTTACCAGGTGGATGATGATAGCTACATCATCTTGTTACTATATGTTGTGTGTTTGCTTGATGCAGGGTTACACATACAGGGTTTTTCTAAGCTAAAGGTAAAGTTAGCTCAGAGGTGTGTCATGAAGAATTTGAAGGAGTGAAATTCTTTAGCATAAGTGTATCCTAGAGACAGGGAAGATCACATGTTGATGTTGTCACAGGATGATTGCATGAAGGTAGTGCAGGATGCAGAACATGGTAGCACACCTATAGATGGACACTTCACAGAATAGGGTCCCTAATCACATGATGAGGTTGAGTACATGTGTACTCCCTAATTTTGCCCTAAGTAGTGGGTGCTGTCAAAAAGTTTGTAGTCAATCTGGGAAAGAAGCACTAGAGGGAAGTTCAATGGATTCTTAGGTATCTGAGAGGGACCAACAGCAGGTCAACATGCTATGCAGGGTCAAGTTCATTTCTACATGGGTTTGTAGATGCAGATGTGGCAGGTTACTTGGATGATAGGTGTTGCACCATAGGATGTGTGGTGGTTGGTCTTCAAGATTGAGCTTGAAGAGGGATACAAGCTAGGAAACAAACTAGATGGTGTATAGGTATAGGTACAATGCAGCTATTAATCTCCAAGTGGGATATTATTAGGTTATGGAGCTAAAAGCTTCACTGATGCATACATGGAGGAGGTTATTAAGAGGTTGCTGAGTTGCAAGGCAACCAACATCAATCTAATAAACTGACGTTGATTATATATAGTGAAGACAACAACTGACATGAGTCAAGTATCAACCGACATCGGTTATCTCCAGCCAGATAGGGACCGACATCGGTCACCTGTGTGGTTCCAAAACTGCCAGTTCATGGACAGTTAGTTAATGAACCAGGTGTTTGCATGTTAAGAGGCTAATTTTAGTCTTGGGCTGCAGATCTAATTATTTTAATTGGATGTCTAATTATTGTTTGCATGAGATCTATATAATAGACTCATGGGCTGTATTGTAATTTGTGCTAGTTCAGAGTTGAGCTTGGTTAGCTCCTTTTGTGTGTGAAGAGAGCAAGGGTAGCTCCTCATAGTTCCATAGTAGTGCCAAGTGTGGGTGCTAGTTTGGATAATCAAAAGGGTTCTTCATGTATGTATGATCTTGGTTGGTAGGTGTGCAAGGCCACGTTTGGAGATCTACATGGTGTGTGTGTGTGCGAGGTCAAAGGAGATCTGTAGGTGGTAGCAGGATCAAAGGTGACAGCAACACATCAAAATGCAAATAGAGGAAGGCAAGGTAGATCCTTCCAGGTATGTAAGAATAGGTTGATCTATAGGTTGTTTCAAGATCAGGAAGAAGTTATATATGATAAGTAAGATCATTTGAGTTGCAGGTTGTTGCAAGTTCATGGGAGATCTACTTGAAGTACTTTGAGTACTTGTGTACTGGAAGTGTTATTACTGACTAGTTGGAGGTGAACACCAACTCTATGTTTGAGTTGTGTGTTGGGACCATAAGAGAGAGAGAGAGTGAGCTCTTGAAGAGATTTACTGTTTATGCCCTAGAGGTGTGGGATCCCTAGAGGTGTGTAAGGAAGAAGACTGTGGCATCTTCTTTGTTGTATTTCCTTCTGGAAGAGTATTAATACAATTGGGTATTATCTCTCATATTCTATGTTGTTTTTGATTCTAGTTACTTATTGCTTCTGGTTAATTCCACATATTTAGTTGCTTGGTAATCAATTATGCTTCTGGGATCCTAACAGTTGGAATCAGAGCATGTTTGTTGTTCTTGATTTCCTGACAAGGTAACTCATGAGGTCCTTGTTCATATCAACCTAGACCAAATCCCTTCCAAGCACACCTATGAAGGTATAATTTATTTAATTTTGGTTTGTCAAAGTAGGAAAAGTTAGAAGTGAATGGTTGAATGGAGGAGGTAATGGTGGGAGAAAGAGTGGCTGATCAAGTCCCCTATAGATGAAGTTCATTTGATGGTTGGGGAGACTAAAAGGGATGATGGTTATAATGTTAGGGTTGTAGGAAGGTTCATGTTTGAGGTTCCCATATTCTTGAGGAGTAGGTAAATAATCTAATGCTAAAAGGGGATACTCACCTAATGAGAATCATTGAAACATAGATCCTGAGGGCTCCTCTATGGGGATCTATGAAGAAGGTAAGGATGAGCTAGTTAACATTTCATTGATGGTTGAAAGTTGGGGTGTAACTACTGAAGGTGCATCACATGGGTGTATGAGGACATAATTGGGGTGATAGGTCATGTTACATGTTGAGAAAGGATTTGGGTTTACTTGGATATTGATGACCTAGCTCTCATACTCAAATTTAATGCATTGATGGGGGGTAGAGGGAACACATTCCATGGAGTGAATCCAAGGTCATCCCAATAAGATGTTTTATTGAAAATATCACTCCACCACATAAAAGAGTTTAAGGAGTGTGTGGGGTCCTACATGGATATGAAGGATGATGGTTCCCAAGGTAGTGGTCATAGTGTCATTAAAGGATCAGAGGATGCTATGGATTCTGACATGATATTATCGAGAAAGTTGATTTGGTCATAAGCATAAGAAGATATGATGTTAATTATAGCTCCCCCATCAATCATCACCATTTTTACATGGGTTTTGTCAATGTAAGAAGTAATAAAGAGTGGTAGATCTAGGTCCTTAGGATAGATGGAAGGTATTTATAAATTCTTAAAGGTGACAAGGTTGGAAGTTTGGAGGGTACCAATAAATGTATCTAGAGGCTGAGGGGAATTTGGTTGGACCTATATGTAATGCATGACATCTATGAGTGATTAGTGGAGATGGGGGAAGTAGAAATAAACTCATATAAGCTCATTTTTTCCAAGGTCTAGTGAAGCTACTTAAGGATAGCCTTTTAGATATATTTTGAATATGGGTTGGGTTGTGAAGGTTTATATTAGGGGGCACCTAAGATAAACACCTTGGTTTTGTTTGAATATGGAGATTGTTGCGTGTAGTTTTATTAGGATTTTGAAGAGGGTTACATCAAAGGAATGGACACCTTAACCTTCCATTTATCCTTTTGTTATGATCCAACGACCACATTGATAGTATGGATAGAAGGAGAGGGTGAGGTAGTAGAGTGGTTAAACTTGTCTTCATTCTTATGTGAGAGTGGAAGAGTGGGTAATAATTGGGTAAGTATGGTTATTGTTTGGGTTGGAATGGGTGACATAGGAGGTTCATCTGTTAGTAGATTATCCTCTTCATAAAGGTGGTGGATGAGAGTTTGGAGAGATTTGCAATTCTCTGTATCATGTCTGAGTGTCTTATGGTATAAATAAATCAAATTGTTATTGAACCATGATGGTTTAGGATGTGAAGGGTCAAAGGGTTTCATGGGTGGTAATCTCAAGCAAGAGTTTTGAAATAACCATTAGAGAATGGTTAGGTAAGACTTGGTTAAGGGTGGTAAAGGTTTAGTGGTTTCTATTTTAGGTGTTGAGGTAGAAGGTTGCTATGTGTCTTAGGTAAGGTGGTACTCTTGGTTGATGGTTCTAGTTTAGGCAAGATGGTTGATGAGCTATAGGTGGAGGATGGTAAGGTAGGTAACCTATGTATTGTTGGTGTAGTAAAGAGAGGTGTTTTAAGAAGTAAGTGTGAAGGTGTAACCAATAGAGGTGGTGGGGTTTACGTAAAAATAATGGACTTCATGCTCAAGGTAGAGGGATGAGGACCCAAAATGGAGGGCAAGGTTGAGGGAGGAAAAATTTGAGGCTTTGGTATTTTGGGTGGTTTTAAATCTTTAGTTGCTTTAGTTTTTAGTTTTAGAGGGGGTTTGGTTAATTTAGTTATCTTGGTGGGTTTAGGTGTTTGAGGGTCAATTAATTTAGAGAATGTTTTAATTGATTGGGTGTAGGTTTTAGTTGGTTTATAAGGGATAGGTTGGTCCACCAAATAAGGGGTTAGAAGTTTTGGTTTGGTTCCCTTACCTTTATCTTAGTTTTTGATGGAATTTTCTAAAATTAGAGGTTTTGTCGGTGAAGTTATCTTTTCTTGTGAAATAGCTTCCAAAGATAGAATGGATGGTTCCATAATAGGGGAGATAGGTATGGTAACCTCTATTGAAGGTGTAGATATGGTTACTTCCTTTGTTTAGATGTTTAAAAGGGTATAAGGTAACTCTACTATTTCACTAAGTAAAGGGGGATTAGTAGATTTGTGAATGGGTTATTATCAGTGAGTGTGTCAAGAACCATGTTAATGGTATAGGTGTCAAGAGAGAATTCAATATTGTTACTCTCATTTTTGGTGGGAGCATGGTTTGGGAAAGGTTTCCTAAATATGTCAAGGGCTTGATTGGGTGGTGCATTAGGGTTGTCCAGTATAAGCTCCCCTTTGTCAATGAGGGATTGGATAAGGTATTTGAAGGTATTATACCTATTGATATCATGTCCTATGACTTAGTGAAAGGCACAATGGTCATTCTTATTATACCAACCTAGCATAGGTGATAATCATCAAACTATTAGGGTGGTTTAATTAGTGAAAGTTGGATGATATTAAATTATAACAACTTTTTCAAAATAAAAGCATATGGTTCCCATGTGGAGTTAATTGCTTATATTTGTTCCAAGTTTGGTTCTTTGGGTTTTTATTTGAAGAGTTAGAGTAATTAGAGGATTGGTTCCTTGGGTATTTTTTGTTGGTAGATGGTGGAGGTGCAGATTTGAGGACAATATCATTGGTGGTTGCTTTATTTTTAGTTTTGGGATTTTTTTGGTTATTTGGTTTGGAAGAAGATGGCTTATTGGGTTTGTAATTTGAGTTCTTGTTCTTCAACTTTAACTTTCTTTTATCAATGGCTCTATTCTCTAGTTTATTATCCATGGTAGAAGATTCATCAAATGTCCATAAGATTTGGACACATAATGTGGAGGAAATATGTTTTTCACATGCCTGTGCAAAGAGCTCCATGAGTTCAAGTTGGGGCAAGGGGAAGGAAAGTTAGTTAATTAGGCTCCTCTAATGAGCCACATAATTGATAATGGAATCATCCTCAAATTTATAGATGGATTAGAGGTTAGTAATGGAAATTTTTTTGGATATATTGATCGAAAAGTGATCTAAGAAGTTTTTGGCTAGTTGGTTAAAGGAGAAGATAGAAAATTTGGGTATGGAACTATACCAATCCAATGTTGGTCTGAATAATAGCATAAGAAAGGTATGAAGGAGAAGAGAATCATCATGGGTAATCAAGTATCATGAGTGCCTAAAAACTCTTAAATGTTATTAAGGGTCTTCCTTACTATTAAATTTGGTAAATTTTGAAATTTCCACTGTGTCAAATAAGGTTTGATAGGGATCAAAAGGTGAATAGGCTCATTGTAAATTTTTTCATAGGACAAGAGATTATGGGATCCAAAGATGGATGACTCAAGTGTAGTCATCTTTTCCATGATCATCTTCATGAAGTTTGCTTGGGGTTGAGTATGTAGAAGGTTGTAGGATGCATATCACAGTGGTGGTGGTGGTTGAGAAACATGTTAATAACGGGTAGGAGGTTGAAAGGTTGCCACACATTGGTATGTGGATGCCAATGGTTGGGTAGAAGATATATATTAGTATGTAGATGCTAATGGTTGGGTATAAGATACATGTTTATATGTGGATGTTGATGGTTGGGTAGAGGTATGTAGTTGGGTAGTGGGCATATGCCCTTATGGGTTATGGAGATAACTAAAGGTCACTTATTAAGTAGGAGTGGTAGTTAGGTTAGTGGCTAATGGAAGGGTAGTGACCTTTGTACTAATTGGTAGTAACATGGAGGGTATAGACACCATAAGGATTTGAATAATATTAGTATTTGATGCATTATAGGTAATAAGAGGGAGATGGGTAGTGCTAGAGGTAGGCACTCCTATTACAAAGGAGTAACTGGTAGGCGGTATAAGGGTAGTGGTAGTTTGGGTTAGTTAATTTTAAGTGGTAGCCTCAAGGGGATTGTTGGTCAATGATAGGGCTTGGGTAACTAAAGTTTGAATAGTACCTATGTTAGTGGAGGTACCCCCATGAGGTGGAGAGGCATGCCATAAGGTTGATCTATAGGTGGGGCTGAAACTATGATTTGGTGAGACATAGTTCTAAGGTAATGTTGTAAAGCTACAAGATTTTTATTTAGGAAAGTGATAAAATATGCATCTCCTATGACTACTCAAATAGGACTTCCTAGAGAGTGAGGGGAGTCTTCAAGTTTGAAAACATGTTCCATGGATGTAGAGGTGGAAGAGGTTGGTTGATTTGGTGGTGAGTTTTGTTCCTCAAGGTCCCTTCATTGTTGGCAAGTAAGAACCATATGAGAAAATAGGCAAGGAATGATACATTATCACACCTCAAACTAAATATTAATCAAATAAGGTTCAAGGAAAACAATGCATTAACTAAGAGTGTGTTAAGTCCTAGGATTCCTTTTAATCTCTCTTTTGGCTTATGCCTTAGAAAAGTGTGAAGGGGAAATTGGTTTGAATAGGTCCTAGAAAGTAATCTATGTTTGGTTTTAGGTTGTTTTTAGGTGATAAAAAATAAGTATGTATTAGATTGGACATTTTTATTTATTCTTGGGGCTTTCTCCCCTCCCTTCATGATCCCATAACTAATATAGGTGCTTAGCCTTTATACCATTTATCTAGAGTTTATACTCAACCAGAAAGCTGAGTTGGTTATCCCTTTGGTGATTAAATCTAAGTATGATAACTAAAAAAGTGTAAGGTGATCTACTAGGTGATGAAATACTAGTTGGGCCTTATCTCAAGTGTGTTTAATGTTTATTTTTGTACAAGTGGTTTGGTTTGTGTAACATTTTTTCACTACAATTAATTTTCTTTGCTTAAATTAAACTAGATGAGCTAATTAAACAAGCAAGCAAACTATGTATGTAAGTTAATTCTAATCCCAAAGTATTTTTTTTGATTTATTTTTATTAATACAAACTAAATTCATCCTAAATTCAAGATGATAATGCAAGTCCTAATCCTAAGATGATTACTTTTTGATTTTATGAGAAAATACAAGGAAAATAACAATTTTACTTTTTCTAAGAAAGCAAAAGAAACTATAACTTGTATTTTGGAAAAGAAGAAAGGAAATTTAATTTTTTAGAAAATAATGAAACTAAATGGTTCTTCACTAATGTAACTAAATTTCATAAAACAAATATGAACCCAAGAAAACTCTAGGGTCCCACAAGGTATGCCAAAATGTTTCTATCTAAATTTTTTGCTTTTCTTAATTTTGGAAGAAAGAAACTAGTGAAGAAGGGTGTGTAGAAAAACCTATTACAATGTGTATACATTAAATCCATGTGATTTTAGAGAGATCCTCTTTGGCTTGGTATTATGAATTGTAAATAATAAAACACTTAGACACACTTGTTTGTTAGACATGTAGATGGGTGGATTGATTATCATGAGCTAGATCCTAGAAGTGAAAGCTTTCTAGGAGGTTGTCAATCCACTTGATTTAAAAATTTAAGTTGACATGAAAAAATAAATTTTATTGCATTAAATTAAAAAAAAATTGAAACTAAAAATAACAAATAATAGAAAATAACTAAAATTCAAATAAAGAAGTTAAATGCTTTGCTAAAACAATGACTAGATAAAAGCAACTAATGCTGAAATTTAGTCAAGGAAAGGTTATGGTTTCGGTTTGGAAATATGACAAAGGATAATAAAATATGGTTTTGGTTGAAGTTCATAGATGATCCAAATGTTAAAATTTAAAGGGGTAAGTGGTTGAGAAGCTAAGACGTAAGATGGAAAAATGGGTAAATGGAGAAGGTGATAAAGATGGCAAAGGGACAAAAGGGTAAAGGGATGAAGATGGCAAAAGGAAAAAAGGGTAAATGGGAAAATGTATAAGAATGTAAAATGTGTAAAAGTGTAAATGGACAAAGAATCTAAATAACTAAATAAATAAATAAGATATCTAGACATATAAATGAAACTAAATAAAAATGTTACCCTTTATGTGGATGATGATGATGATGATGATGATGATGATGATGATGATGATGATGATGATGATGATGATGATGATGACATTGATATTGTTGGTGATGTTGACTTGTCAATCTAGTTGAGTTTTATTGATTTAATTATTTTCTCTTCTCCAAGAAGGATGGCCTCCTAAAAAAGTGATCCTAAAATTGTAAAATTATAATGCTCCTAAACAAAAACCAACTTAACCATGGGTGAAGGTGGTGGGTCATATTTATAGAATTTGTTGTCAAAAAATGTGCAAAATAAGTATAATAGTGAAGTATGGTGCCATTTTTCAAGTGGGCTCATAAATGACAAATGGATAAGGGTGGTGTGATTCCCAAATTTTTCATTTGTCTTCCACCTTGCACACGAGTCCAATTTTGAGTGAGAATCATGCACATGGGCTCAAATGAGGCTAAAGGACTTTCCACCAAGTTAATTTGTCCTTTGGCTAAGTTCCCCATGAATCTTGGCACCATTCTCTATGTGGGTGATGAGTGGTCATGAAAGATAAGGGGATGAGATTCCAACTTAGCTAATAGGTCTCCCACTAGTTGGTTTGTCTCCCATCTTGCTAAAGAGTCCAAAATGGAGTGGGGATCATGCACATGGGCTCATATGGGTCCAACATAATTTCCACCACTCACTTCCATATTTTTTCTAAGTTACCCATGAATTTTGGCACCATTATTGATGTATGAGGACAAAAACACATGTTGAATGATGGTCCCATAGGGAAAAATGCACCATAGTTTAAAGGAGGGGCTCCTTGGTGTTTAATTATGTCAATAGGTACCCTGGAGGAGGGTCCTAGGTGGGGTATGATGTCCCACCTCAAGCAACCTCACTTACAAGCCATGTCACTTACCATATCACCTTCCATGTCACTTCCCATGTCACTTACCATGTCATCATGAATAGTGATAGTGGGTCCCATAGTCAATAGTGATAGTGAATAGTATTTTCAAATAGTACTTTTGAATAGTACTATGTGAATAGGAGAATAGTGATTTTGTTAGACTAAGGGGGGTTGGTTAAGGTTTAATAAGGTTTTAGGGAGTATTTAAGGGGTCCTAAGGCATTCAGTCATCAAAAAATTCAAGTGTGAAGTTTTCTAGTGTCTACAACAACCCCTAGATGATCAAACACCAACTCAATCACCTCTAAACTGATCTCCATATCTGATCTAATGTCTTACACACCTGATGATAGTATTATCTCTTTTTAAAACCTAAAAACCTTCCTTTATACCTCATAAAAGTGATGGTAGTTCATACAAACACAAATATACCTCTTACATAGGCATACAATAACTCTTTCTCTTATTTACCCCTCATACACATGATCATGACCTTGAGTCCATTCCTCATTCACATTATGAGATAATTATATGTAAATATTGTCTTGAAACATCATAAATATTAGTCATACACAATCTATGCATTACTCTTTAAATATATAATCAATGCACTTCTTCACTCTAGGTCATCTAGACAAACTAGGCATAATCTTGCCTTGAATCAATACAAAATTTATTTATTACCTTCAACACCACTATATAATATTTATATCATGTTAAACATTTTATTATGATTCTTTTTATTCCCTCACATAATTCTTAAAATTCTCATACCATTTGCTTCATTCCTTAATTATCAAAACCTATACACTAGGTCACCAAAGCAAAATAGGCCTAAAAGCCCTGAAACAAATCTTCTTAATTGATAATGAATTTTAAAAAAAAATTTATAACCTTTTCAAATATTCAAAATTATTTTCTTATATTTTTCATGGCCTCTTACCCTTCTTAAAATTCATTTATAATTTGTTTAACTCTTCCATTGTCTAACTAGCATAATGAGACCAAAATCACCTTCTGCATATGAATTATTATTTCTCCAATCAATATTTGTTGGAAAAAATTCTTTAATTAACTATTAAGGGATTAATACCACTTGGATAAACATCAATATTTGACTTAAGACACATTACATACAATGTACATTGTCTTCATAAATGAGGCTCAAAATACTTGAATATAAATTTTACATGTACAATCCACATATGTATGGAAATATCAAGACATTAGAAACATCATAAAATCCATAATACACCTTTATTTAACCAAAAAATGCTCATAAACACCACTACAATAAGTTTACTCAGACCTATGATAATTACAATCAACAAAAGTCAACTTTGACCTATAATAACTTCACCTTTACTAATAGTCAAAACTCCAAATACCTTATAGGATTATATATATGGAGTATAATTCATATTTTATTTTAATACCAAAAATATTTTATCAATACTTTTTCTTATAAAATCATTGCTTTGCACCTTGGTTTATTCAAAAAAACATAGTCAATAACAGTCAATTCTCACATGAAATACATGCAATTGTAAGACCAGTCAAACCTCCTAATAAATTTTAATGGATATCCATTGAAGTAATATACCACTTTTATTTTTACACAAACATAAAATTCATCCATTATAAAAATTTATAAACAAAATAATACTGACTGGTTTTCCTTTGTTCACTTGATATTACAAATTTTTCTAAGTATGAAAAATAGTAAAATTTGCCTAGGAGACTAACTTTTCACCACCATAAACTTTGATAGAAACCATATCAAGACCTAAAATTTTAAACACATGATATATGAGAAAATATTAACAAACCCATGTGACCAATTTATTATAAAACCTTCACACATGTCAATTATGATGCCATCAATATGCTTACTTAGGAAGATCTGCCAAGCTAACTAGGAGATGACTAGGATCACCTAGGCCTTCACAAGACTATTCAAATGGATTAATTTAAATTTAATAAGTATACCAAGAAATAATTACCCATAATTTAACCCTTCAAACATTTTGAATAACCTCAAAGGTTTTCATACATGAATTCACTCTCAAATCCACTTGGAACCTATCACTTTGTCATTAATGCATTATGTAAGAAGATCACCTTAACATCAATGATAATAAATGCATCTCAAGAACATTCTTAAAAAAATTTATACATACCATTTAACTAATGTGAATTTGGACTCCTTCCATATTTCCATGAGTATTCATTATTGGAGGATCTTCTACACTCTCTTGCTTTATGACCAAACTAACAGCACATAAAATAGTAACCATTGAATGAATTGGCATACCTTATAATATTGGGCTATTTGATAGTTATTTTCATGATTACCTTAATGTATTCAATATCATTCTCATTGAATTGATGTACCTCCTTTTGGTTCTCTTTGAAACCATGATTTGTCTTGTCACTTGCAGACTTTTGACTACTCAAGATATCATCTAAAGCCTCAGTGCTCTTTTCAAATTTCACAAAGGTCCTCACCTTACTATATGTTTGATTCAAATAAAATTTCAAGGCTTCCACTTAAATTTCATACCTAATTAATTATTATTTTTTATCCTTTAATATTTCATTGACTACCTCCATCTATGCCTTAAATTGATTGATGATCTCATCATATTCCTTGGAAGTGTTACTCAATCTTTATTCAAGGAAGCCAATTTTTTCCTCATAGTCCTTAACTAGTGATCTTAATTTATGATTATTTCTCCTTTGTAACTTATAATATTCTAGGGAACTTACCAAATCTACCTTAAGTTTCACTTTATCTTCTTCTTCATCTGATTCTACATCAACCATAAGGCCTTTCCCATTTGAACATCCCTCATTATCTGATTCTATGGCCATGAATAAGGTTTCATTATTTTCATGTTCAAGTTCATTACTTCCATCATCACTATCAGATGAACTTGAGTCACTTACATTATAAGAGTTATCTTATTTAATATATAATCTCCTCTTGTTCTTGAAAGTTCCTTTTTTTACTTTCATACTTCTTGAACTCCTTGTTTTTGTCAAGATTGTAGGCTTTCTTGTCATCTCCATAATGTTCATCATGTTATTCATGCTCAATATTGTCATTATTATGAAAATTAGATGTAAAGTGACCAATATTTCCACATTTGAAACATTTGAAGGGTATTTTACCTTTGTAATTACCTGAGCCAAACCTCAATTTCCTTGCAAAAATGGATATCAATTGATCATCATCAACATCTAAACATTCCTCATCCTTAACCTTATTCATTTTTGATTTATTCTCAACTTTAAAAGTTTATTAATTATTATAAGGTCTTCCTTCATTTGTTTTCATCTCATAGTCAAGTAAGAGTCCATGAATCCCATCCATCTCCATCTTATCTAGATTTTGCATCTCTTCTACTATAGACACCTTAGAGTGAAACTTAGGAGTTAGTGATCTTAACACTTTTTGAAAAATAGTATAATATTTAAATTATTATCCCAATCCTATAATGACATTGAAAACTTCATCAACCCTCAATAGGTAAGATGCAATGGTTTCATCTTAATTCATCTTCAAGATTTCAAACTATCTTCAATGGGTCTATAACCTTGCCATCTTCACATTGGTTTCTGCTTCATATATAGTATTTAATTTGTCCCATATATATTTATTTTATTCATATTGAATTACCTCCATAAGATATACCTATGATAGGTCAGAAAGAATAGCAATCATTTCATTGGAGTTGTTTTCACTAGCTTTCTTACCTACTACATAGGTTAGTGGAATAGGAGGATCACTATAGCCATCCACAACTAATTACCAAATATCATGACCTTGAGACATTAAATACATATTATTACTAAAATTTCAAAAGACATAATTAGATCCATTAAATAATATATCCTTATTGTTATAAAAACCACCTTGAGCTTACTGACTAGTCATCCTTGCTTCTAGGATCTTCTTTTAGGCATTTAGACCTACTTAAAAGGACCAAGATCTGACACCAAATGTTGAAATAAAAATTAATAAGAGGGGGGTGAATTATTATTCAAAATCCTATATTTTAATTAAACTTAAGCATTCATTAACATTCATTCAAGTATGTGGATCAAATAATCAATAAGTAATCAACTATATAAGCATGAAACATAAGCACACAAGATAACACAACTTATGTGTGGGAAACACTCAAAGGATGAAAACCCACTGATATATAAACAAAAATATAGTCTTATAATATAAAAATTAACTTTATTTAATAAAATAATTCACATGGAGCACTAACCCCAACTAACTAAGTACCAACTTGGCTAGGTTTTAATAAGCACCCAATTGTAAGGAGACACAAACCCATTAGATGAATCAAAATAAATTAATTCACAACAAAAAAAATTATAACCTTCATAATAAATTATTTTATCATATAAAAAAATTATTATCTCCTTCCTCATCTCTTGACACACTTCTATCCTTCTCAAATTGGCCTCTAGCCTTCTTCGCTCAACTATCCCTCTTCTTGACTTGATTAGGTCATATAACCTTGATCCTCATATGTATAACCTATATAAAATGTTCATAAATGATAATATATGCTATTAAAATTGTATATAATACCATCATATAATCATCAATGTGTTATCTTGTTCATTTACCCTCTTCACATACAAATAAGAATAAATCTACCTAATATTTATACAAGTCATTTATTCATATCTTTCTTAGTCAGAAAAACACCAATACCTTATTAGGTCATAAATTAAGTGGATATTAAGACATATCATAGGCATGTATAAAATTTTATTTGAGTCTCTCTAGGTCTAAACTTCAATTAGGCCTTTTATCTTCTTTAGCTCTCATGGAGACCTAATCCCATTAGGCCTACTTAGCACACGCTACCCTTTGATCCTATTGAAGCACATTAAAATAATTAAAATAGTATTAAAATATCATATGACACTTAAATAGACCCATAATAATATCATTTATCTTCATAACTCATTTTAACTCAAACCACTACTTGGAGAATAGCATTAGTATTATTCATATTAGGCTTGTGCATACCTAGAAAGTTTATCTTGAAAAAATGAATCATAAACACAAATTTTACAATAAAACATGGAAAAAAATAATTTATAAAGAGGATAAATGACCTTAAAATAAATAAAATGTGTTTTATACTTCCCAATATAGTGAAAAAAGGACTCAAACCCTTCTCTACAAGTAGCCAACTCAAAACTGCCAAAACACTCCAAAACCAGTCATGAGTAACTTGATATTAAACACTTAAAAGAACATAATAAAGGAATTATAATAAATTAAAATTATATGAAAACATAATTATAAAAAAATAAAATAAAATTATCATAAGCAATAATGTCACATACTAGTCTCGTAGACCAATTTGTTGACCTTCTCTCTCATAGAGTTCACTTTGCCTGATAAGCCATTTTAGCTTCAACATTTCAACATATTACACTAAATTAAAATATTATTAAAATAATTAATATGTAATTAAATTAAAAAAAATCATGTGCATTATATATATTAACTTAGGGAAAAGAGCCTCCAACTCATCACTACAACTTTCGTACCCATATCAACCAGTTTACCTTCAAACATAGCCATGGTAATAATGACCTTAAAAACTATGTAATAAATGTAATATACTTATAATTCATGAATATTATATTATGATATAATTATTAAACTATCATATATAATTATAACATGGTAAATTGACAATATTGGTCTTGCAGACCAATTTCATGAACTTACACCTTCACTGTTTCATGTTCACTAGACAGGTCAACTTATGAACAATGTTTTCATCATATATAGTAACCTAAATATATATATATATATAATATTAACATTTATTAAAATTATTTAAAAACCTCTCCATGATATTTTATTCATCCCTAATCCATGATAACACATCCTAATCAACTTATCACTTCTACCTGGTTTTCTCACTATTTGCACCATTAGGCCTGTTAGCAACTAATCAACTTGTAAGATCAGTTTAGCACCCATTTTGGATATGATATTCTTAAAAAACCCGTTTAAATCAAATAAAATTCTCAATATTCAACCTTCATCCATTTATCAACTTTGACTTGGTCAACTCTAACTATTACAATAAATCTTTTAGAAATAAATCCTTTCTTATAGGATACACTCACTCACATAACAAAAAAATAAAACATATAGGTGCTTTATAGAGTTTAATAAAACCAAAAAACACTTAAATAGTCATACCAAACCATTTTGATAACTTTATAACAAGATATTTCTTATCATGTCACTATTAGGGTTCTTTAAGGGTTTAAACTTTCTTCTAGTCTCAATGATCATTCATAAAAATTATCCCCTTATTATAGAAACCAATGCTTGAAAATTTTATATATAACCATTAACAATCTACCATTAATGGATTAGGTTCCCATACAAAATTTACATATGCCAATCAATGCTTTAAATTTCTTCTCAAGTTGAAAACCCTTCATTCTGTGCACTTGAGAAACCTCAAAACCAATTTTCATGCATTTTATTGAAAATTTTGACATTATAATTGGTCAAAAAACCTATGAAAACATGAAATACTTATTACAATGCTCACATACTCACACTTACCTTGGAAATTGACCCTAATACCCCATCTAGTCACCATCTATCTCTTTGCTCTCTAGGCCTTGAAATTAACATTCTGTCAATTGTCTAAGATATAAAAACCTCATATATATGTCATAAAACCTATTAAAATTCTAAAAATATTCCATAATTTCTTCTTATTCCTTTATAATACCTCATGACACCTCATTAGGTGAGGGAGGGTCTAAAACTAGTCTAGTTACATGCTTGGGCTTAAGGTCTTGCTCCTATAGGATCACCTTAAAACTATCTTGAGTGATCTAAAACCTCATATGCATGATTAAACAACCTAATACATCCTCTTATGCCTCTATGCACTCATCTTACCAAGACACCAATCTCATATCTTCTCAGAGTGTCTCTTTATATTATGACTAGTGTCATGACTAGTGTTCTCAAGTACTTGAAGCATGACAACTGACCCTAAAACACTCCTTGATGATTTTACACCTTTATCAAATTCCTTTAATGATCCTTAGACAATATCATACCTTTGTACATACCTATTCATTCTCATCATGCACATGATCATGATATGACTATGCTTGTTATGACTAGTCTTCTCAAGAACTTTATACTCAAGGACTTGTACTCAAACATGTTTGCCTTATATTGAATCTTGACATCAACCTAAAAATAATCATTAGGTTACCTTAAAACTATATCTCAATATATATATATATATATATATATATATATATATATATATATATATATATATATATTAGGTTTCCTTCAAATTCTCTCTTATCACATGTTTTCCTTGTCACATACCACTTCACCATGCACCTTTACCAGATGTACCTTGACATCAATGACATCCACCTTGACCTTGAAATCCATGATATAAACCTTGAACTTGACATAAATGATAACACTTTTAAATAAAGTTTATTAGGATAGGATTTTTAGTGGTTTTAAAAATTTATGAATAAATTAGTATTTAATGTTGATGACCTTTCAAAAAAGTTTGTGCAACATTTCTCCTACAATCTCGAACATGATATTTCATTGGTATATTTGACTGAAGACAAATATAAGGCCAGTGAATTTTTTTGAAATCTATTTAAAATTATGGAGATAAATTTATATCCTCTTAACCCATAGCATACAATATAAACAATTAGCCATTATGTTTACCAGAAAATTATAGAGTGAGATATCTTATCATTTGGAGCTACACTATGCACACACTTTCAAGGGGATCAATGATAAAGGTTAACTAATCAAGAAGGACCTTATTAAAAAATGGATTATCAATATTTCCTTATTTAATAAAAATCATAACCAAATAAATGGAAAAAGTTAGAACCAAAATCAAGTCCAAGTGTAAGTGTCGGCACTAGACTAGGCTAGTAATTATGAAAAATCAAAACAGTTTAACTGGAACATGAATGTTGTTGAAAATGAAGTAAATGAATGGTGACATGTCCAAATAATAAAAACACTATTTTCTCAATCCACATTACAAATTCATACTAATCCTCACTATCAACCCTTCTATTAAGTGTATCCTTCATAACATCTTAGACCAGCTCAACAAGTACATCAAATTTTACTTTTGCAAACCCTCCTCTAAGGTGAAATGTTCCTACATGTCATGTCATTAATGACCTTGGAGATCCCATTAAAGCTACATTTCATAAGTTATCCACTACTAATTTTATTAGATGGTCCATTCTAAAGCACTATCCTAAGGGTATTCCTTATCTTGATTAGTATAGATTCAATGAATTATGTGAGTACCATCATGTTAATAGTCACAATTTACCTTATTTAAAATATGTTGTAAAATAGGGAGATAAAATTGGATAATAGAGAATATACATCTCATCAGAATTGGATATCTACCAAAACCCTTTTTCACAACATAATAATTAACAATAACAACATTATCAATAAGTGAGACACCAAAAGTAATATCTATAGTAGAAATAATAACAACTTTAATTGAATGGATAGAAACAAAGCCAAAATGATACCAATACCCAATAGAATTGACATGTAGTTGCAAATGACTATAAAAAAATTGTAGTACATATTATGGGAGGTCATGTTTCACCATCTCCATCAATCCAAGGCCAAGTTCTAATTGAACAAGACTATTGTTAATCAATTCCAATCAACCAACAGATGCTATTGATCCTTATTTGACATAGGATTTCATAAAGACATACCAGTAAGTAGGGATTATTAAATTTTTACCTTATATTGATAACTCATCATTGCCTCATGACCATATATAAGTGCACTAACAATTGAGACTTTCTTATCTTGGCCCCTTCCACCATCATTTGCTAGTAACAATGGTCTTGTATCTAATCTTAATTTGTTTAATCATAACTTGATAGTTAAACATTACCATTCTAGGCCCACAATCATTTTCCACTACACCCATCCAACCCACCATTTTGGCTACAAACAAACCATTTACCACTATGAAGGAAAAGACATTTGATATTATGGAACACATTCAAAATATTCCCACACAAATTTCCATTTTGAATTTGTTATGTACACCAAATATCCACAAGAACATCTTAATATAGTTCTTTGGCCTATCCCAAGTGCCAAATGACATATACCAAGAAAAATTTGAAACTTTGGTTAGACATCTAGCCCTAGGCTAATAATTAGCCTTTGAATAAAGTGATATGTCATCCCTTGACTCTCTCCATAATAATTCATTATACATCAAAGTTGTCATTATATAGAACAAATTGAAACATGTTCTCATAGACAATGGATTAGGATTAAATATTGTATCTGTAAATCTCATCAAGTATCTTAGATACAAAATAGTTGATCTTTAGCCAAAAAGTATCACAACCAAGTCCCAAAATAATGAAGAACAAGAATCATAAGGCACCATCAAATTTCCAATTATCATTGGGCCTTTAACCCATGATACATTATTCCATGTGTTAGACCTGGACCTATCTTATGATTTTCTTTTGGGTATCGCTTGGATACATGAAATCTGTGTAGTCCCTTCCACATTGCATTAGTGTCTCAAATTCTCTCATTCTTTCATGGAAGTCACCATTAAAAGATATTTATAGCCCTATGAAAATTCAAAACATTTATAGGTTGATTACAAAAGCTATAGCTACTATTTTATCTTAGATCTGATCTCCAAAAAGGATAAATGGAAAGAAATTCTTGTTGATTTACCAGAGACCAATTAAATTGACCTAGATACCTTTGATTCATCTTCTCACATGCCACCTCCTAAAATATCCAATAATTTTACCATCATATCTAAAATCCTAGGAGAATATTTAACCTAGGATGATTTCACATTACCAAGATTAAATAGAACCCCAAGTCCTATAGAAGACCTAAATCCAAACCACCTTGCATGTAATGGCAAATAAAAGGAAAAAGTAAAATGCATAGTCCATCTCCTATCATTTTCACACTAGTCACTAAACAAGAACAAGACCCACTTATAGATGATGGATCCTAGTTATATAATGATAAATTGGATAATTTTTATAAAATTGTCAAATATCCTATTCCTAATAGGATCATGGAGAAGTAAGACTATGAAGGAGGAGGTTTTAGGCCAAATAAAAAAAACACTTGAGACAATATGTATCACTTGGTATAAGGGAAAATATTGTCCCATTTTTAAACTACCTATGGGTGACCTTATGTATCTTATTCATGTTTCAATGGCTAAAAATAGTGATGATGATGCCATTAGTCAAGAAAAGTATGATCATAGCATGTATGAAAACTTGACTAATACCAATCTATTTGACACTTATGCCATGTTTACCCTTATACCAGTTATTTTCCATAACCTACTTCCTTTATATCAAACTCAACTTATATCATAGGACTAACAAAAATAAAAATTTCTTATAGATGAGTTTGAGAATGATGTGGCCTTTTACAATTTTTGATGAGTAAGAGACAATGTTCCATTGGGAGACCACAAACAAGGGTTCTCAATTAGACTAGATCTTGTAGCCTATTTTGGAGAATGGATGAACAACCTTAGCCATAAACAAATAAATAAAACATGTAGGTCCTAAAATTTAAATCCTCTTTGAGGCACTTTTAGACTAGGGAAAAAGTAAAGAGAAAGTCCAGTCTTCTAGTGAAAACTTATTTTAGGTGCTATTAGATGGGGGTGTTTAGCCTTACTCAAACATATCTTAGGAGACCACCAATGATGAACTTACCTATGGGTCCAAGTTTTGCTATGAAGAATAAAATGTCTTTAATAAAATCATCCAAGATTTTCTAATAGTGTTTGTCACATGCCCATCCCTACTATTAGGAGATTTTGATTCATCTTGCTTAGGAGAACTTGAAGAGCTAGTCTAAATAGAGGACTTTGACATTATAGGACAATTCAATTATTTACAACTATTTTTTAGGAGGGTATGACTCTTTTTGTACAATACACTAAAAAAATCAACATTAGGACTCCATATGACCCAAAATGGATCAAATTAGGTACGTTCCTCATTAAGGAAGAATGTGAAAATTTTATAGCCCTTTTGAGGGAATTTGTTGACATATTTGCTTGTGACTACTCTGACAAGTTAGGTTTGGACCCCACCTTGGTTGTACACCATCTTGTTGTAAATCATAATTCCAAACACATGAAATATAAATTACACAAAATTCATCCTCACATTATTATATTAGTAAATAAATATTTGAAAAACTCTTAGAAGTGATATGTATTTGACTAATCAACTATTTAGAGTGGATCACGGACATTGTGCTAGTCAGTAAGAAACTAGAAGGAATCATAATTTACACTAATTTTAGAGATATAAATAATGCCTACCCCAAGGATTATTTTCATTTTCAAAACATTAACATGATAGTTGACTTCATAATAGAGTATGAAATGTTTTCACTAATAAATGGATTTTTAGGATGCAACTAGATCCAGATTGCACTAGAAGACTAACATAAGACAACATTCACCACTCCCTAGGGGACATTATGTTATTAGTTCATGCTATTTGGTCTCAAAAAATTTGGGGCCACATACCAAAGATACATAACCATCATATATCATGATATGATGCATGCCATTATTGAAGAATATGTCGATGACATATTAGAAAAATAAAGCACTAGGTCCAATCATCCAATAGCACTAAAAAGAATATTTAAGAGGATATATGAATAAAAGGTTAAACTAAATATTAAGAAGTGTCAATTAAATTTATAGGCTTAATTATCTCTTGTTGAGGCATTTAAGTCAATCTAGATAAAGTACAATACATTATATAGATACACTACCATCTAATTTGAAGTAGCTCCATAGTTTTTAGGGCAAGAGTCAATCTATCAAACACTTCATTTCTCAATTGGCCAAAAAATGTCATCCATTTACACACTTATTGATGAATGGTTTTATAATTCATTGGGATGATGAATTTTATAAATCCTTTCAACACCTCAAGGACTATCTTTCCAATCCACTTATTTTGTTACCGCCTATGCTAGGAAATTCATTCCTACTATACATGTCTTCCATAGACAAAGCCCTAGGGCCAGTTCTAGCTTAGCATGATGATAATTTAAAATAACATGTTGTGTATTATCTAATATATACACTATTTACGTATGAACATAATTATATACCCATTGACAAATTTTTTTTAGCTATGGTATTTACAACTCATAAATTGTGACATTACATGGTAAACAAAAAGAACATAATTATTTCAAAATTAGATCCACTCATGTTTATACTCTCTAAGATATCTTTACAAGGTCACATGGATAACTATATCATGCTTCTTAGCAAGTTTGATATTGATTATGTCAATCAGAAGGCCATCAAGGGATAATTCCTTCCATATTAACTTGTTGAATCTCCCCTTGAAGATACATAACCTATAAATTTATAATTCCTAGATGAGTCCATTATGACCATCATTAAAAAACATCTTGAGGAAAAACATTATAAGATGTATTTTTATGGATCATTCACAACAAATGAATCATGGGTAGGCCTATTATTTATTACACCACATGGGGATATTATCCTTATATCATT
Source organism: Torreya grandis (assembly GCA_037957365.1). Taxonomy (NCBI): domain Eukaryota; kingdom Viridiplantae; phylum Streptophyta; class Pinopsida; order Cupressales; family Taxaceae; genus Torreya; species Torreya grandis. The sequence goes on from JARHVA010006869.1 coordinate 298,032, forward strand.
TTATATCAGCTTTCCTTGTACTAACAATATGGATGAATACAAAGAACTTGTTGAAAATCTTAATTAGGTAGTATAATGGAATATTCAACATATCAAAGTTTATTATGATTCTTAATTAATCATCAATTAGGTTACAAACCAATTTTAGACCAAAGATGATAAGTTGGTTCCATACAAGGCCATGGTTAACACTCTTAAATAGGAGATTGTCAATGTATAATTTGAACATATATCTAAGGCCAATAAAAAAATAATGGATGCCATGTCCACCATTAGCTCTTTGATCCATCATCTAGACAAGGAAAAAGAATATCAATTCCTCTTTGAAAATATTATAATGCTAGCTCATGAACCTTTAACCATCACAATGGTTTATGATATTGTTGGTCCCAACTTTATATGGTATTCACACCTTTTGACCTACATTCATGACCACATTATTTCCCTGCACCTATAATGCAAACAAATCAAGGCCTTTACCCATCAATCCATACGATATACCTTACTTAGACCAACCTTATACCACCATAGCTTTGATGTAACTCTACTTCTTTATTTAACTCTGGTAGAATCAACATTATAATTATAGGAAGTTCATTAAAGAGTATGTGGAGTCCATACCAATGGGGATATCCTATCCAAAAGCTTTGACATACTAGGTATTATTGGCCAGCTATGGATGAAGACGTAGTTGTGTATGTCAAAAAGTGTGATAAATGTTAATGGCATGTCAATTTGATTCACCACCCAGCTAAGAGTCTAAAACCAATGCTTACACCATGTCTATTTACTACATGGGGACTCAATCTCCTTAGAAAGATTAACCCAACATCATTTGATGGCCATAAACATATCTTAACCTCTATCGAATATTTTACTAAGTGGGTTGAAATTATACCCCTCACTTACATGAATAGAAAGAAAATTTCCTAGTTCATATTTAACCATCTCATTTTCCACTATAGTATCCCATCTAACATTATATCTAATAATGTCAGATCATTTAAGAATAAAGATGTCAAATCAATGTGTGTTGAGTATAACATTACTCAACATTTTTCTACCACCTATTATCAATAAGGTAATAGCCAAGTAGAATCATCCAAAAAAACCATTAGAAACATCCTTATTAGTATTTTCAATGATGCTGGATACAATTGGCACCTCCAAATATTCTACACCCTTTGGGCATACTACACCAACTACCATACCCCAATAGGATCCACTATGTATTCCCTATTTTATGGTACTGAGGCCATTCTTCCCATTGAGGTTGAGTTAATCATCTTTGATAATTTTTATGAAACATGTTTTAGATGATGAATCTTACCTAATATATCACCTCCAAGAGTTTGAGTTACTTGATTAAAATCATATGTCTATTATTAATATCCTTTAAGCATACCATAACTAACTCCATGTCCACTATAACTGGTGGATCAAACATAAATAATTTGAACTTAGTGATCTTGTTCTCAAAGAAAACCAACAAAATACCATGGCTAAGAAGAAACAAAAGGTAAATTTCAAACCTAATTGGATAGGACCATTTATCATTGTTGTAGATTATGGCTCTGGAGTATATAGGCTTACTACACTCGATGGGGATGAAGTTGATGAGTTGATGAACATTATACACCTCAAGCATTACTTCACTTGAGAGACTTGAATTATTATATATGAGGCCCATTTTTAGTGTACCATATCATTATTTTATTTATAACATAACATATACCATCTTACTATTCCATTTCTATTGACAAAAGTTGTTTTAACCCTCCCTACCTAACCCATTTGACCTTGATTCTATTTTATTAGTTCCACATGCACTTTCAACAATAGGACTCAAATCAAGTTTTAATAGTTGATTTAGTATTCTAGACACATGTCATATTTTGGATTAGTATGACATTGGTTTTACATATTCATCCTTTATTTCCTTATTACATCCCCTTCACATACTACTGATTATAACCACTTTTATTCAAATCAGACTACCACCATCATGATCCTAAGTATAACCACCTATGGGAAAATTAGTATCATTAACCTATGATATTATTTCCTAACTATAACCACCTATATTAAAATTAGGAACAACACCTTTATCATTCCTTGAATTACCATCTTTCTAGTCCTAAATAATACCATGCCATTTGCCTACTTTGCCTATTTTGAGAATTTGATGCTACCTAGTCAGATTCCTCCACTGTAAGGTGGAACTATATTAACTTGAGGTCCCATCTTGGGACTATGTAGGTAGTGCTTGATTCATTTTGAGGTTATCTCAGTCACCCCTTTGCCATTTTCTCACCATTTTGAGATCATGTTTAAGTTTGAACAATCTAATCAGTTTGTGAGAAAACTAAGCCACATTCTCACCGTTTTGTGATTTGGACCATTTAGTATCTCATAATCTTCCATCAAGTTGAGATACTCTAAAAAATCCAACAACATTTGAAACACATCTAGAAAATCCTCAACATTGACCACTCTTTATCTTAAGAATTATGGGATCCCTAGTTATTTCACAAGAAGCCACTTATCATTTAGTTTCCTCTTATTTATTGGCGTAACATCCCATTCACTCACCATTTTGTGATACCATTCCAATATTCCTATACAACATTCATCATGTCTTATTTATCATCATTTTATTCTATCCCATTTCTTAGGAGAACTACATTTAGCCTGTAGTTTATGTTAGACCTTGCATCCATAAAACTATGTAGGAAACACCCACTTTCCTTATGTATCTAGCGTTAGCTCAGTACCCCCTCCCTATTATTATATTCTCCCCATTCTATTTTTTTCATTATCTCTTATAGCCTAGGGGAATTATCTATCATTTTTCTTATGTCATGTTATTTTCACTAACATTGTGATTAACCATTGTTTGTGTTGTTTGCTTTTTTGTTTCTTAATCTTTTCAATTTTTGTTTGTTTGCTTTTTTTCCTATTTGTTTGATTTCTTGTTGTGCCTTGAATTAGTATACTTATGTTAATTAGTTTATTCCTTGCATGTTATACTTAAGTCCATCCATATTCATATGTCAACATTGTCAACATGGTTTTTATTAATGGTGCATTATTTTAAATTGTTTATTGGATTGGTTGCTAGTCCTTATGCATATTTCAGTTATGTTCTCATGGTTTTTCATATCATAATAACTACTATCATGTGCTATATCAAAATTCAGCTAGGAATACTTATAATCAATGAGGCCACAATACTCCTTAGCACCTAAAAAATTCTTGATCTACCCAAAACATTCCAAAATAGAGAGTAAATAAATCATGAAATAATTTTAATCCTTATTAGTTAGGATGTGCATATACATACTAGCAAGTTTCCCAAATTCATCTTTCTTCATTATACCATATTAATCTTACTTTTTGATTACATATTTAGTACATAAGCCCCATTATCTAATTTTACATCATACTCTCATCATTCAATCGATGATTATAATAAACTTTGGGCATATCATTGTGTCTCATCCCACCCACAAAGTCAATGCTTATAACTTAATATGGGAAAATCATTATGTTTAAATCTATTTTGAGGTTAATGATTATAACCACCTATGGTAAAATCATTATCTTTATTTAGCCCAATTGGGGCACATTTTCATTATGATATTGCTTATAACCACCTTTGGGAAAACCATTATCTCTATCTACCCAATAGGGGAATGTTTTTATCATGCTAATGATTATAACGACATATGGGCAAATCATTATTTTCTATTTCATGATTGTAACTACATTTGGACAAATCATTTTCTCATTACCCTAATCATATTTTAAATGATTATAACCACCTTTGGGAAAATAATTAAATTTTTTGTCCCACCTATGCTAATGATTATAACCACTTATGGGAAAATCATCCTATTTATCTACCCAATTAGGATAGCTCTATATGCCACTGATTATAACTACCTATGGGAAATCAATATTTTCCACCCATTTTATCTTTTTGGTCGCATTGGTTCCTCCTTTTTAGGGACTGATTATCAACCCCTTTGCCAATTACTCCCTTAAGGGTCCATCTAAAATTCATCCATTACCATTAAATTCATAGGCATTCATGACCTTTTCATTATTTGAGAAGATGTGACTATGCCTATATCTTGCAATGCCTTCACAAATAGGGGCAAACTGTAGACACCTAAAACTAACCACAATTAGCTTTCAATTCAACTTCAGGCTGATTCCTACTAACTATTGCAAATTAATCCTAAAAATTAGTAAACATCCCAAATTCGATTTTTCATCATTCATCAAAGCTTAGAGTCATGTTGAGACATACCTAATTGGGGTATTATAGTGTATGTAGTAATAACCTCTCACATATTCATCCCTAATCACCTTATGGCATCACAACTATCAATTTGGCCTATAAACTATTAAGTGGGACACTTGCACACTTAAATCAAATATTAAAATAGCTAAAAATCTAATCTAAATCAAATAAAAAACTAAACAAGATTAAATGCCTATTTGAATTATCCATTTAAAATTAATGAATATCTAAAAAAGGAAATTCAAAAATTCAAAATACCCTAGCCTTTATCACTGACTTTATGAGTTGTTAAGCTCTTTGGAAATATCCTAAAATATCTAATTTTGAGATATATGTCTAGTAATTATAAATCATAATTACCTAATAACTATTAACTCTAATGGTTTTAGTTTTAACTTACTTAGGTTTAGTTTGAACCCATTCCAATCCTAAACTCAATGTTAACTCACCTTGGGTGAGAGTTAGTTCCTAAATTTATAAATACAAGGGCATACCTCTTCATTTCTAAGCTTATATATTATATAATTATTATGAAGGATTTGTTCCATAAGACTCATGCAAGTAGTGATATCATGCCCAAATCTTAAGACAATAAATAATAAACCATGGTACTAAGGAGGTAAGGAGTCAAAAAACTTCCATTTTCAAAGACTTCTTAATGCACAAGTAGAGAAAGACATTCAATAAATTATTTGGAGCTCCCAATGAAGGTAAAATAGTTGTCTTCTATGTTTTATTGTGCTTTCATTTAGTTTTTGTTGCTAATCTCTCCCTAGTGTTAGGCTAGAGGTGTTAGTATTTTAGTGTGTTCATTTCATTTTATTTTATGAGACTAACACAATACTAACCTCCCATCTATATCAAAATCCTAGATCATATAGGACATCATAATATTATAGTGTATCACCTCCTTTTTTAGGTCTTAGGTTTACTTTAAGTTATTTTCTCTCTCACCCTTTTCCTTACAAGTGTAATAGTGTTAGTGTTAGTCTAGGTGATCCATCAGAAGAACCAACCCTCTTTGTAGATTCACTCTATATTTAGGTGACCCAAAACCTCAAAGGGATCTCATTATATCACTTGGAGGGAGGATCCTTGAAACACTCTAATGGGTGAAACTCCAACCAGAAAATAATTTATGGTAAGCCTGGTGGGACATATTTAATTCTATTAAGTTAAAATATTTATAATTGACAATTTGGTACTAATCTTATCAATATATAGTGTTGAAGACATAAAATAAACACATGGTGACTCCAATAATTTCTACAAACATTTCTAATCTCTATCAGAATAGTCCTAAAATATTTTCATGCCAAGAGAGATAAGAGCTTCTTCAAAAGGTAATTTCTAGTTTGTTTAATTATATAAATCCTCTATAATAATAATAACTAAAACATACTTATCTCCTATAAGAAGATCTTATACAACATTCCTCAAAATCTCAATCTATGCCTCCGTTTGGTATATTTCCTAACCAAGGGTAAGGTTTATTAAGATCCCTTACATGGATATTAATATAAATTAATTATTTATTACTTTTAATAGAAGAATCCCACTAAACCTCACCCAATATTATGATATACCTGTTGTAACCCCTAAGATTATTCCTTATTTCACTGGAGAGAATACAACCACACCTATGGAGCATATCAAAGAGATTTCTAATATTTATTCAGTACATCATATTATTGAGGATAAAATTTTTATTAGGATTTTATATCACTCATTCAAAGGAAAGGGCCTTCAATGGCATATAAGATTACACACTAATTATATTGACTCATGTGGTGAATTATGGAAAGGCTTATGCAAGTAATTTTGAGACAAAATTGACCATCTATCCTTAGTGGAATAATTGACTACTATTAAGAGAGATCCATAAGAATCAATGCATGATTTCAATTTCAAGTTCAAAATAACTTGGGATAGAATCCTAGATATAGTTAATCCCACACCTAATAATGCTTTTCTCTATTATCTAATATCACTAAATAATTATATGGCTATTTTAATCCAATATATGTGATCTAAAACTCTTCTTAGTGTAGATGATATTGTAATTAAGTCTTAAAATTTCCTTACACAAGCTTGAAAAATTATTCCAAGAGATATCATTATAATATTTGTAAATTTAACACCTCTTAAACAAATTTCACTAGCACCCCTTATTGTGCCAATGAGCTAACCACCAAGACAAGATTAAGCTTCCCATAGCCCATTAAATGATTTTCAACAAGTCAAAATGCATTATGTTCAAAACTATAGACCCTATTAAGAATTTATAATCCTAATAGGCCTCCTTATCAAGGACCTTATCAAAAAAATAAGCCACCATATTAAGCAAATCCTCAAGGATAAATCTAGATTACTCCTAAAAATCTTTATCAAGATTTCAATACCAATACTGATAACATATTTAAGACCCTTGTTCCTATGAAAAATAACTTGGTATGTGACTATGAATGTTTTTTTCCATGTAACCTTACCCACAACCAAACCACTTATCCTAATGGTGTCCTTAACCAAACATTAATGGTGCAAAGCATATAACCATAATAAGAGACACAAATTGAAGTATCACATTAATTAGGGACTTCTCAAGAGCTAGTTTAAAGTTATACTATGATTCTAAATTGGTAAGGATATGAGTATTGTGGAGTGAATTAGATACAGGGGTAGAACCATGCTTCTTATTTAGGTGTGGAAGCCAATACTAGATCTAATAAAAGGGCTATAAAAATTGAACCACCAACCAGTAAGCTTTGCACATCATCTACCTATAATATTGCAATAGGTTATTGGTCCTAATTCAGCTCAAAATGTGCAATTAATTAAAAAAAATCAAACTTTAGGGAGTCAAAAGCATCCCAAAATCCATTCTCAATTAGCACAAGCATAATAAGGTACTGTCACTAATAAAGTACAAAAAACTTGGTACTTTCCAATTGAATATTATTGAGTTTATGAATAAAATAAATGTGAACATATCCATGTGGGAGTCTTTATCCATTATAGGACAAAAGGACCTATTTCAAACAACTTTATTTGACCTTAGTCTTTTATAAGGCTCAACAAAAGAATGACCAAAATTGTTACTTACTGATACACCTCAGCCAAAGTAAGATCAATAAAATAAAGGTGTGAAACCTCCATCGCTCTATGTTATTTTATCATTGGCAATAATTTATACCATAATTTCATGATGGATTCAGGGGTTAGTATCTCAATAATGCCAAAGTAGATAGTAGACATGTTAAGTTTGGAATATGAGCCATGATCTAAAGTAGTAGTACATTTGGATGGAATATTCATTAAGAATCTTGGTGTTATAAGTTTTTAACTCATGTTTCATGATTATCCTAACTTTTCCATTCCCTAAGATCTTTTCATAATTTATCTCCCTTCGTACTTTGCGTTTTGCCTTTCTAGAGACTTTAATACCAAGATTGGAGGATACCTATAATCTTATTGGTCTCATATGATCTTTAAAACTAGGTATGGAAATAATGTCACCATTAAGTATGAGCCAATTACTAGGAACCATTTTGAACCTTATGTTATAAATGCCATAAATGGCAATTGTATAATTTTTAACCAAGAAGACCATCCTATTGAATAAGAGCCAAGTACACACCCTGAAGGCACACCTAACTTATTACTTGATGAATGGGGGCTGATCATCATGATTTTTATCCTTATAGTCTCATTGAATAAGCTAGTTTAGGTACCTATTGATTGTACAAAGAAGGATCTTTCATTCCAAACCTTGTGAAGACTAATGATCATGATAATGGAGTATGGAAAATGTACTTTAATGGATTCAAAAGTAGGCATGGAGTAGAAGGAGGTGTCATGTTGGTGTCTCCCTTGAAGTATAAGTATTATTATACTTTGATATTATATTTTAGTTACACCAATAATTCAATTGAGTATGAATCTCTCATACAGTGTTTTCAATGGGCTAGAAAGAGAGGTATAAAATAGTTGTAAGTTTTTGGTGATAATGAATTTTTAGAAAATTAGGTAACATGTCTAAATGTAATAAAAAGTGACTTGTTAAAATATTAAAAACATAGAGTTTGGGACCTTGTATAGGACTTTGAAGCATTCAACATCCAATCCATCTCAAGAGATACAAATAAACATGTTGATAGGCTAGCTACTATTAGTGCATAGTTTGATGTTCCTAATGATATCAAAAGAGAAAAAGTGAAAAAACATATCAAGATGGTTGTGATGCCTTCTATACCTCAAAATAATACCAATTAGTAGGTTTTTGAAAGTGACTAGTAGATAATTAATTTCCTATAAGATGAAGCTGAATTCCTAGCTAAAAAACAAGACAAACTATAATAATGATGTGAAGAGAAAATTATCTAGTTAAGGTCAAAAATATACAAAAGGGTTTAACTGCTCTCGAGTCTATCTTAGAAACTGATGATTAAATTAGTGGAGATAAATTAAAAATGTTAGTTAAGAGTGAATACTATGAACAAACTACCATTAATAAATATAAGATTCCCAGACTTGGTAAGGTATGTAATCTAGAAGAAAAGAATGCATTGTTAGTCTTTGTCAAGAGTTTGAAGATGTTTTTTCTTAGGGGTATGATGATCTTAAGGTATTTAATATTTATTCATCCTAAAAAACAATTGAATTAGACCAAGATTCCAAAACTATTAGGCAAAAATAAAGGCATATAAACACAAAGATAAATCCTCTCATGAAGAAAGAGTTGAACAAGCTAATAGAGGCCAACATAGTATTTCCTATTAAACACTCAACTTAGGTATCAAACTTAGTCCCTATTAGAAAGAGGAATGGAGAGATAAGGCCATGTGTATATTTTAGTGATATAAACAAGGATTCTTTGAAATACATCTACCCATTGCCATCCATGGAATAAATATTAAAAATGGTGATATATTCAAAATGGTTTTCAATCCTTGATGGTTATTCTAGTTACAATAAGATATTGGTTCAAGTAGAGGATTATTTTAAGACATATTTCACTACCAAATTGATAACTTGTGATTATATGGAAATTCCTTTTGGTTTATCTAATGTAGGGGTAAATTTTTATACATCCATGGACATAGAATTTAAAAGACTGATCAATGATATTGTACTTATCTATCTTGATGATATTACTATTTTTCAAATCATGATGATGATCATTTATCTCATATCAAACAAGTTTTTGAAATATGTAGATAGTTTAGAGTCTCACTTAACTTCAAGAAATGCATAATTTTAGTCCATAAAGGCAAGAATTTGGACCATATTGTCTCCAAAAAAGTGCTTGCAATTGATCCTAAGAGGGTAAGTGTCATTTTAGCATTGTCCTTGCCTAGTCACAAGAAGGGGATGCAAATCTTATTAATAAAGATCAAATTTTTAGGAGGTTTACCCTTGACTTTACCAGTCTTATAAAGCCTCTAAATATAATGTTAAATAAAAATTAGATCTTTTACTAGTCTCAAAAGGGAAGGTTAGCTTTGAAGAAATTAAACAAGCCATAACACAAGCTCCTAACTTTATAATCCTATTTTAAACAAGGCCTTCAATCTAATGCATTTGGAGGTATGGACATTATCTCATCTATGTTATTAAAAAAAGGGTGAAGGTATGGAGCAACTAATAGCTTTATTTAGCTAGGGCTTAGAAGGTTATGAAGTAAAATATTAATTTATAGAGAAGAAAGGCCTATCTATTATAATATGTATTAGGAAGTTTAGGCATTTGGTTTCTAACAATAAGGTGCATTTAATGGTTTCAAATCTAAGTGTTAAGTATTTACTCTTAAGTAAAAATTTGAATGAAAAAAAATCAAGGTGGATTAAAAAAGTAATGGAGTATGATGTAGACATCAAGGTCATGAAGCTGGTAAGAGGTAGAGGTTTGTGTGAGTACCTAACTTTAGATTTTCAAGATGATAATAATGATGTCCTAGTACTCCAAGATGGCCAATATTTGGTTTCACCTTTGTTTCCTACTAGCTAGACCCAAGATATGGTCATATTCCTTTAAATAGGTGAGTGACTTATAGGTTTGGACAAAGATAAAATGATGTACTTTATACTTCAATCTATTCCTTATGTCCTTATGGATGGCATCTTATTTAAGAATGATATCAATGGTGTTGTTTTAATGTGTTGAAACAAAGTAGATTATTAGTATTTCATAAGAATTTCATGATGGGCCATTAGGTGGACATTTTGCTCCACAAAATACATCTATCAATATAATGAGAGTAGGCTATTATTTGTATAACTTATTTAATGATGCATATGCATGGGTTAATAATTGAAAAATTGTGCCTTATGCATAGGTAAATAGATTTTATCAGCTCTTCCCTTGCATCCTATCCTAGTAGAGAATATATTCATGTAGTGGGGTTTATATTTCATAGGGATGATTAACCCACATTCCAATACAAGAAATAAGTGGGTCTTTAAAATCATTGATTACTTTACACGATGGATAGAAGTAGTGGATCTAAGGGAAGTAAATGAAACTAATGTATTGGACTTATATTATGATATAGTCATGAGGTTTGGGGTCCCTTCTATAATAATCTCTAATAATGCAATGGACTATGTTTTAATTATGATAAGTGAGAAGGTAGTCAAGCATTCATATATTTGAGTACATCTTCTAATTACTACCCTCAAGAGAATGACTTAGTTGAATCTACCAACAAGAATATTATTAGGATTATAAATAAAACCATGGAGGATAACCAAAGAACATGGCACAAAAATTTGAGAAAATAATTATGGGATAATATAATCACTCCTAAAAGGGTTGTTGATAATTCCCCTTACATACGAGTTTATGGTAGATATGCAAGGATGCCTATATCTCTTGAATTTACAGCTCTAGAACCCATCAACCAACTAGAAATGGATGAAAGTGCCATGAAATAATATTTTAAAATTTTATATAATTGTAAGAGGTTAGATACCAATATATTTATAAAATGGAGCTTCATCAAGCTCAAGTGAAGAGCTCTTTTAACAAAAGGGTAGTTCTAAAGACATTTCATGAAGGATTTACTATTCTCAAATGGGATGAAGATAAAGGCAAACCTTGGAGGCACAAAAATTTTATGCCTTATGTAGTGACCCTTATATCATAACTAGTTTAAAATAGGCCAATACCTTTCAGCTCTCAAATCTAGGTAGAGAAGAATTGCCTATCCCAGTTAACAGGATCCATCTCAAGTTGTGATCTTGAAAGTTTTTAGAGTTATGTAAATAGTAGTTTAACTTATTTTCTTTCCTCAAAATGTTTTTAAAAATTAGTTTAGTTTTTTTCCTTACCCTAAGTGATTTTTCACATTTTTTCTTGTTCCTTTATTTCCCTTTTGTTGAAGGTGAATCTCAGTTCAATTTATTCAATAGTGGGCCAAGTAGGTTTTAACTAGGTTGCACTTTTATAATATGACCAGTTTTGGATGATTATAAGAATCTATGCCTAATGGATTTATTAAAAAAAATTTGGGTTAATTCTTAATAGGTAATTAACCTATATAATTAACCATAATGTTGATTATTTTTGGTCACCATGGAAGAGAAGCATCCAATTCAGTTCAGGGATTCAGGATTGATAGAAAAGGCTAAGTCAGGGAAAGAATCAAGCCTTCATGTTTCAAGGTTTTGGTATTCATTAATTTTGATTCTAATGATTTAAAAGGAGAAGATAATTATATATTTTCAAATAGGTCATCCTTCACACTTTTAAAAAAATGTAGTTAGAACTTTTGCATAACTTAGAGTTTACAAAAGTTCTAAAGACTAAAAATTATGTCATTCTTTTTACACAGAGGCTTAATAAGTAAAAGTTGTGAAGGTATTTTAAATTCACCTAGTACCACATGTCAAAATCCTATTAGTCTTGATCCATTTCAAAATTATTTTAATAAATTAGTCAAATTTCTTCAAAGTTATTTGGTGGATCTCCACATCAACAAAGTAGTAGACAAGCAAACTAGTGGGATGCTTCTATTGCTATAATCCCAATGACCCAATGACATAAAAACATTTTTATAGGTTCAAAAACTTCTAGGATATCAAGTTATTGGGATGATTTTATCTGGTGAAATCCCACTACTCCATGGCCCTAGGGTTGTTTGTGCAAGCCCAATAGTTTGTCAAAGTAGTGGGTGAGTGAGATGATGCCACATGGTGAAATATCACTTCATTATAGATATAATAGTCAACATTAATTTCAATCCTTAGCTGAGTAATGGAAGAGTGATAAGGATCCATGTGGAAAGGGCTAGGAACTAACCAAAATTAGTTGTGTGGACCCAACAAAACCTAGGGCTTCATATCCTAGTCAAAGGAGGACACATGGGCACTAGTCAACTTAGGATTTTATCTAACTAGAAAATGGAGACTAACACAATAGGGTTTCCAAGATAATGAAATGGTGTGATGTGGTAGTAATAATAGGTTAATTTTCCCCATAAATATAAAGAGAATAATTTTTAGGGCCCAAGGGGGAATATTCTTATAGAAGTAAGAAAGCCTATAATGACACTAATGTCAACATGTAGCTAAAAAAACCATTTATGAGCTTATTGGTGTCTACACTGGCACTAGATGAGACTAATTAAATGTCCTATTGCACCTATTTAACTATTAAATTCATGACCAAACTATTTAATTACATTGATTCACATAATCAATCAAAGAGTGGCTCAATGTGCAAATCATGGTGCAAATTATTTCCAACTCATAAAATGAGTGGAAATATGGTGGAATTTGTCCCTAGTCATCATAGGAAAAGTTACAGTACTAAATGGGCATGATATGGAGTTATGCAAGGTGTCCATAATAATCATGAGTAAATTCCCACTATCTCAAACAACTTCACCAAACATGATTGAATGTTACAACTGCCCAAGGTACTAGGTAAGATTGAGTGAGGCCCCTGAGATATGAAATATGCCTTTTTAATTAGGAAAATTATAACCACAATTTGGGGAATGTTTTGATCACAAAAATTCTATATAAATTTTTCCATCCATGATCTCTTTTTCAATTTTAATAAAACTATACCCCTCAAGATACTTATACCACTGACTCTTATACCTTTGCATGAATAATGAAGTTGATTTTTCCTTCTCATATGTCTATATCTTGTGTAAATTAATGGGTTTTTTGATCTTATCATGTGAAGAAGCTAATTTATCCTTTATTTTTTGTCTAATTTCCTCACTTTTATATAGTATAATACTCATGTGTAGGTTATAGGTTGTGTGATATTTAGTTTATGCAGTGTTTATTGATGGAGCTTCACTATTTGAGCCCCTATAAGGCCATTTTATAGCCATTATAAGTGATGTAACCATCTCCCTACATCCTTTACAAACACTTATGTATAAGAGTTTTAATATTGTGAGTTATGCATGTTACTATTTCTTTTACCTTCATCATGTATGCTTAAGCGAGTAGAGGACATCATAATATTCTAGTGTATCACCTTAATTTTTAGGTCTTAGGTTTAGTTAATGATTTATTTTATCACTACATTTTATTTTCAAGTGAAATAGTGTTAGTATTAGTCTAGGTGATCCATCAAGGGAACCAACTCTTTATAGAGGTTCACTGTAACTATAGGTGACCCACAGCCTCTGAGTGATCCCATTGTATTAGTTGGAGGGAAGATCCTTGAAACCAATAATTAAAGGGGTAAAAATAAAATATGATAAATATTATAGACCAAATTTTCACCCTATATAATATAAGGAAACCTTCTCAAAATTTGGATAACATGGAACTATCTCTCCTCATAGGCAAGCTATCATAAGAGATATATCTCTAAGTTTGAAAGGGATATCTCCCTTGATCTATCTTTAAGCTCACACACTAAAATAAGATAATCAATTTTTGGGGTGAAAAGGGAATAAATAAACCTAAACTAATGAACTTGATATACCAAAGATAAGTCCATAAAACACACTTGTATCTACACTAAGAAAGAAGATTACTAAAACTAACCTCAACTCAATATCCTTCTAGCATAAGTATTTATTATAGAGGTAGATTGATATACATATCTATAGGTGGGTGAGAATAAGGTTTTATACTAGACACTACTTGTCCATCTCACACTTTAAGACACACTTAACAAACACATACACTTTATGAAACCTGTTACAAGAGATATCACTCACACAAAACATGCAAGGGTAGAATGGAAGAAAGGAGAAGACATTTATCACTTGTCAACCACATAAACCACTTAAAAAACTTAGGAAAGAGATTAAAAAGATAAAATAAGCTTCAAAACTTTATTCTAGTACAAATAAATATTTCAAAGTAGCATGGCTTTGTCATACCAATTTAGGATCCATTACTAATCCAAAAAGTCTTTCATATATAAATCATAGGAGAGGAGAGAGATTAAAATAAGTGGAAGGGTTACAAAAAAAAGTGTCAAACTTTATAAACTAGTTAAAATTTAATAAAATTAAGTGTAAAATAGTTCCTAAAGTCTTATTAGATAGATGCCTATCTAAAAAATGACACCTTCCTTAAGGTTGGTGTGGAAATCTCTATGGTCTTTCTTGAAATTGCCCTCATGATGATGAGTAGTCAATCTATCTTGAACTACCTTAGAAAGACTTGAAACATATGATATGACATGATAATATGGAAACAAGATAATATCATTCATATATGTCTCTCTAACTGATGAACTCCCTTTTCTCACTTATCAGTCACTATCTTTAGTCATTCATTAGCCTTCTAGGCCTGGTTTATACATTTATCGCTATGAAGTAGTGAAGTTAATCAATAATTTTCATTTAAAAGGTGTTATGAAACTCACCTATACCCTATTTTTCCTATGGTCTATCATAGAGACATTAATGAAACTCTAAACATACTTCTTACTTCCAATCTTTGATAGTCATCTTCTTTCTCACTACCTTGTTGAACACTACCTGTAATGAACAATATAGTAGAGGTAATTTCATGAATTATTGAGATAATATATGACTATGGGAGGTTTAAAAAATTCCATACACACCTCTTATGATGATCTTCATTCACTATTTCCCCTATGTACCTATTATTTGATTTAAATTCTATAGGAAACCTATATTTTAGATTGTTTGTACAAGTGATGGTATGATAAAAGTGGGTGGTGAAGAGCTTGGGAGAGTTAAAATTATTACAAAAACATTTTCCAAGTCAACTAACCATTCTTATCTGCATCTTCAATGATTTTTTCTCTATTGGGTTCAAATGAGGGTTTAGGAGGGTTTTATGTCTTTTAGCTTATTAACAATGATTCATAAATGGTAGACATTCAACCCCTAAACCAATACAAAAAATTTTGATTATAGGACCCAGATCAACTCTCCCCAAGTTATTGAGGTACCATACACAACTTCTGTATAAAAATTAGTGAATAAAGATGGTTCTCAAGCTCTTACAGTGCATTTTGGGTAGGACTAAGAGGAAATTAGTTTTGAATGACCAATTTTAAATGATTTACTAAAAACTAATGGTTTTTACAAGCCTTATAGTCTCACATGAAATATATCAAAGTGTTTTTTATGTTCTCATGGTCATATTAATGGAG
This sequence comes from Torreya grandis, assembly GCA_037957365.1. Classification (NCBI taxonomy): domain Eukaryota; kingdom Viridiplantae; phylum Streptophyta; class Pinopsida; order Cupressales; family Taxaceae; genus Torreya; species Torreya grandis. Next base: position 313,945 of record JARHVA010006869.1, read on the forward strand.
TTAGGAACTTGAGTGGTCATGCCCAGTTTAAGGCCTGATAGGCCTATACTGTGTTTCTATGCATATTTGACCAATTGAGTTGTCTTAGTGAGTATAGGTAATTTTACATAAATGTTAAAAACAAAATATACTATATAAATCATATAATTATCTTTTAAATAATCCTCATTCATCCTTTCAACATTCATATACTAAACCTATAAGTGGTCTTGATTATGGAATACCCTCTATCTAAGACAAAATATAGGACATATCCCTTATTTATCTGACCAAAATGAGGACATGAAGATTTATCTTAGGTTAAGGACCTTATATACCAATATTAAATGGTTTATAAAACTTTTAGAGACTTTAACATCTCTAATTCCTAAAACTAACTTTTATGACTTGATTGTGCAGGGTTTTGGATTGCTTGTAGGTTAAGGTTAGAAACCTCTTTATTCAACCAACTTCTTGCTTGTTTGAATATAATAATTTCAATTAAATATTATATTATCACTATGGGATTTAATTCAATTTATTTATCTATCTTAAATATTTTTCTACCTTCTCAAATTTTACCTTTAATTTTCTCAAGTTAGTTTGTAGACTGTGTTAACTATGTCACATGTAGGTGGTAATTTGGAAGAATTCAAAAGACTCCTATAGGTGTTAATTTATGCCTAAGTAAATTTTTTCTCTCTAATAGTTATATACTGAGGTCATTATGACCATTTCATATTTTAATTCATCTTAAATCTTATTTGAAACCATGCCCTTGTTCTTACCATAAATGCACTAAGGCATGATAGCACTATAGCTCAATGAGTGTTTTCAATAGAAACCTGACTGAGTTTGAAGTCCAATTATCATCCTATTATTTTGACCAAACAACTTATTTTCATGTCCAAATGTGAATTATAGGCCTAGGCTATAACAAGGACACAATCAAACCTATATATATATCCTAGGTCTTCACCATAAGATAATAGTGTGTATGGTAGGATCCTTATTTTAGAAAAAATAAATTAAGTTTCTCTTACTTTACAAATTTCTCAAATTTGATTGACTAAAGGC